>JAZGTK010002845.1:0-29749 GCA_036877625.1 Ambastaia sidthimunki | reverse complement strand
TTTAGAGATGGATGCACATGCAAGAACCATCTAGCAGTAACTGTGCTCCAGTTTTTAGCTTAACGACCAGAGGTCATGTGTGGCTCCTCTGCTTTGGTAACATTTATACATAGGCAGTGACCAAACCCTTGGTCACATCTGAACACACACACATACATACATACATACACACAAGATGAGGTGCTGTGGAAGAGCACTGGGGGACAAGGCAAGAATCATCATCATGAGAACGAGGGAGGGAGGGAAGGAGGCAGAGAGAGAGAGAGAGAGAGAGAGAGAGAGAGAGAGAAACATGTACAGATTATAAAAAGACTCTGTTAGACAAACTGGAAAAACATTGAGGCTGTCAGTAATTGGAACCACAAATCACAGAGTGACTGACAATTGATGCTACAAACAAGGACAGCACAGATTTGTGTGGGAAAGTTGGCATGTGTCATTTTGTTTTATGTTTTACAGTGTAAACACTTAGTAGGTCTCTAAACACTTTTTGGAGTTTCAATTTGGTAAACTAATTCAGTTGCACAAATATAGGGATTATTTTGTATCTAGGTCCGCATTAAGGAATAATGCACATTGAGCCTGTTATTATTGCAAAAAGAAAAGAAAAGCCATCATGACATGCTGTTATATCACTTTGAAGGGGTGTTGTTCATCTTGTTTTTTGGGACAGCTTGGGACAGCAAAAGACATGTTAAATAAATTAATATCAGAATGCTGTGATTGAGTTTTCAAAATCGAGGATTCCAAAGCCACAAAGTAAAATGAGCCATAATCAACTTGAATCGGGGCTTATAACTTTATTATTGTTTTAACATATATTTTGCAGTACACAGTCTGGCAATTCAGTGGGACTCACAATTTGGGTCTCCAGGGGATTTTCTCTGGCACGAGCGAGGTGAATGACCATTCTTGCAAGTCCACCTGTGAGTGTTTCTGAAGAGAGAGAAGAAGATACAAGAGGGCTGGGTGGTCATTGTGCTTCTTGGCTTGTGTGGGTGAGCATGTGTGTGCGTCTTGGTGAGCGAACTCCCATGCTTGGAAAAACAACCAAATTTTTCACTTGAGTGGCTCTCTTTGGGCAGTCCCCCTTCCAGCGACCCCTTCAGAGTAAAATTCCTCTAGTGAGTGTTAAGACTGCACTCAGAGTGCCCCCCACTCCCCTTGCACACACCAAGGGGCATTGAAAACGCATTAACACCAAATCAATGGAAAACAGTGGAAAAAAGTAAAAAGAGAGAGGAAGAAAAAATCTCCGTAGCAACATAATCTAGAAGGCCTCATGAAAAGAACAAGGGAGAGTGAAAAGGGGGAAAAGAAGGAGGGAAATGTGGAAAGAGAAGGGGGTGGCTGAGCGTTTAGTGCAGAATAAGAGACTGAACGCTGAGAGGTCTTGCACACAGAGAGCGACAAAATGGAGAATTAACACAAGAGAAACTGTTCCTATTTACCACCAGGGCAAAAGCAACTATATTAACACCCTCCTGTTGGGGGGTGGGGGGGTTTAGAATAGACCTCTAAAACTCTCTAATAACACCCCTAGGGAACAAGGAAAGTTAAGAATAACCAATAACTGGTTATTCTTGTTTACTTTAAAAAAAAAAGTAATATTATAGAAAAAGATTTTAGTCTGAGTGTTTTCTTTGTGGTCAATTATGAGTTAAGAATGCTAGATATTAAAGGAACTAAGTTTCAGGTATTACCTATATCAGTACTGTACATCAGGAATTAAATTTTGTTTGACATCCAGGCCCACTATTTGACCTTTGAATAATTCTGTATTGATATTTTCTTTGTATGTTATTGTGTTTTCTGCTGACATATAATCTGCTAACATATATTCAACCTGGCTGACGAAATTAAAAATGTGGTATTGTTTTTAAAAAAATGACCAGTTGGTATGCCACTTGCTAATTGAAAAGATGAGAGAGGGAGGGAAAGAATTGAGACTGGTGCATTATTTTAAATAGGTGTCAATCAATAAAAAATTATATACTCTATGGAAGAAAAGGAAGGATATGTTCTGCAGAAGTAAGAATTCCCAATTCAATCAGTTTGGTGGTGGACACCAGTCTCTATGTAAATGACCTTTAACCTCTACTACATGATCAGGTCAATAGTGGGAGGTTAGACTTAATTTGGAGGTCATTAAAACCTGCCTCCTGCGAGCCATTAGCTTTATAACTGCCCACACACATACCCACAGCTGACCAATTGCAGTAATGAGGCAGAAGGATATAAACATCCAAGCTACTTGTTCAGGAAATGTGCTGGAGTCTCTGTATTATTTATACTTCACTGCATCTATATAGAGCATACAGGCCCTAATCAGAGTTAAAGATCTAAAAATCAATTAGTGACAATACGTTTGGTGATCAAACCAATTAAAATGAAATGTTATTCAATAATGAAGTAACTTTATAGAGGTTGTTGATGGATGAAGTGGTATCAAGAAAACTGGGGTCATGCTCAAATATATTAAATTAGAATTACACATATTTTTCTGCTGACAATTTGGAGCATTAAAAAAAAATTCAGTCTGCATTAAATTACTGTATAACACCTAATTTGCCAAGTTAAAACCAAATAAAGATGCATGTTTTTACAATTGGTTATTGTAGATTGTATTGCCCTTATTAAACTTATAACACTATAAAGACTTTAACACTTATGTAAATATAAAACAAACAACAAAAAGCTATAAAACTTTGAGTTCAAGGCACATGCTGGCAACTGGATAAAGATTTCCTGGCATCACTATTGTCAAACAGGAGTCTGCTGCTAAGAGGCCCTATTTAAAGACGGAAAGATTAAGATAAAACAAGAGAGACTGAATGAGAAGGAGAGGATAAGTGAGAGCCGACAGCACTAACTACAGAGGCATTAACAAAGACAGTACAATGGCAAAAGGACAGAGAAAGAGAGAGAGAAGGGCCAGAGGTTAGCCGAGACAGAGAGAGATGGAAAAACAGCAAGAGAGACAAGGCGTAAAAGAAGGAGAAAAGAGACCAATATAAAGAGCGACTGATGTAGATAAACAGTAAAGAAAAGGAGAGAAAGAGAGATTAATAAAGAGGGAGAAGTGGAGAAAAATAGAAACTAAAGGAGAAAGCAGGGCCTCCAGTGACTCTCTTTGTCCCAATCGGTGATTTCACACCGACACAAAGGGCTCAGTGGACGTTTCATCCTTTTATTAACGTTTCTCTGGCGTTTATTCAGCGTTATTCTGTGACGTTATGAAGTCAATCCCATTCAGGGTGTGTTATAAATCACCTCCGTCACTGCAGAGCGTGGCCAATCGGCCAATTACGCAGTGTGGCCGCCTCTGGACATGCAGGACAATGGCATCACAAGACCAATAAACAAGCCCCTAATAGGACGGTGGGGAAAACGCGCCCAAAACAGGCCCCAACCGCCCGCCGCACGCACGTATTCCATCATCCCCATGCCCTCACATTTCCTCCTGCTAATGCTAGCACACACACACACAGCTGCAGAGGGAGAGAGAGGGAAGAAGGGTATTAGTGGCACAGAGAGAGACTTTACCCTGCACTAGCTCGATATGTGTATCCCCCCCATGGCTCTTTTCATGCTGGAGGCCAGAACAAAAGCATACTGTTGCCATACTGTGAGGTTCATGCTAGCCAGTTAGCACAGCTGCAAGAGCTCACCTTAGCGCTAGCAACTATTGTTGGCATGTTTTAGAGCCTCTTCCATCCATCTTCTGGACTGGATGAGACAAATACAGACAGAGAGAGTTAGTGGGGGAAAGAAAGAGAGAGTGGTTGAGTGATGCAGCTGCAGCATGGATGAAAGCAAGGACAAGGTGAAAAGGGGAAGCCTGGAGAGAGAGAGAGAGAGAGAGAGAGAGAGAGGGAGAGAGGGGTATCAATGTAACAGACCCAAGGGTGGTCCCACCCACTCACTTACACAGCAGCTGCCTGGCAGTTAAACAGTAACCAAAGTGAGAAAGTATGGGAGTCTTAGTGTGATGATGCAGTGTTTATCTTACACTGTAGAAAATAAAATCTTGTAATCTTTAGTCTAAACAAACTTGCTGCTGACAATGATTTTTTTGTTGTCGACCTTTTTGGTCAAGTTTTTGTCTGAAACTTGTCCACAGATTACTGCTCCTGTTGTTGTTCTCATTGTTACAGTAACATGATTGTCACTGTTATTGAGATTTTTATGTTGAGGTTTCTGTCTGCCTCTTTTAAATATCAGAGATATTTATGCATATGTGAAACAGTTAACATGTTGTCTTTTAAAATCACAAAATAACATTAAGTTAATAATTTTACCTAAATATAATAAATAGTTTTGTTAATGTTATAATATTATAACCTGCCTTTAACCTATATATTTTTTTTATTTTTTAAATTGTCACAAAAATTTTGGACATATTTAGCTCAAATTAATAAAAAATACTTGTAACAGGGTGTTTTTGTAATAACAAAGTCCATTGTACCATTAGGATTATAATGCACATACCCATTTTTCTCAAAAGCTGACATGCAAAATCTATAAGATGTTTAGCAACATTTAAAAAAAAGAAGCGTAAAACCCTCAAAATAAGATGTTGAATTAACTTTTTTATTGTTATTATTATTTATTTAGCACTGGCCTCAAAAAGCTGTGTAACAGATATTTAAGTTGTTTCACAGGAATAATAATAACAAAATTTACACCAATTGTCAACTACAAGTGTTCTGCCTCTTGACCATCAATGACTGCCACTAATTGAGCAGCATCTCATCATTATCACCACTGCAAGGAAGAACTCATATGTGCAGAGCATGCATGGGTAGCCAGAACTTACACTTCCTGATGGATTTTGTCAAGAACAATGTGCAGTTTCGCTGCTCAGTGCAAACAAGATCCTCATAAATAGCTATCACAAGAGGCTGTAAACTCAAATGAGTAAACAATTAACAACCAAGGGTATGTAAACCTTAGTACAGAATAGGTTATTGTTAGTTAATTTTTTTTTTTGCTTCATCAGTTTTAAATAACTTTCACCCTTTATAAATTAATCTTGCACATTCTGCACAGGGTGTGTAAACTTATATCCCACATGTATATTGAAACCCAGTACACTCTAAAAATGTCTGGGTTAAAAACAACCCAACTGGCATCCCAGCGCTGGGGAAATATTGAACAGAACACATGTTGGGTTAAAGTAACCCAGAAAATTGGGTTACACATTTTAATGCATGTTTTTGTTTTGATGGGTTTATTATTGGGTTATTCACAGCAAATTTAATAGATTTAATTAAATCAAATTTTTTCTGTGTTTCATTGTAAATTTAGGCAATCGTGAATAAACAAATAATGAAGAAAACAGGTTTAGACTGTAAAACTTTTATTGCTTGCCAGCTGACATTCCCAAACTTTGTTAAACTGATATAAATGAACCAGTAACATGGTGACTGGTACAATTACTGTATTTGTATCAAAACCTCTGTCTAAACAAATAACTTTCCTCTTTGCTCTGTGATGTTTTCTTTCACTCTGTGGCACTAAATGCATGAAAATTTGCACCTCTGCCTTTAAACAACTGTAAGCAGCAGCTTTGTGCTTTAAAAATGACAGTTGCACTGCACATTTAAACATCATAAGGATGCAAATCGTGTGAGCCTCTTTAAACAACCCAGCAAGTTACCCAGCAGATTTAATCCAACAACTGGAAAAAATGAAACTACCAAAAAAGTGTTTAAAATGGGATAAAATACCCAAGGAAATATATCAGACAGGCTCAACCCAGCATTGTGGGTTAAAAAATAACCCAGCAGTTTTTAGAGTGTAGCACCACAAGGAGCTGAACTTGGATTTAAATGTGAATAAAAGCTGAGAGGTGCCAGGCGTTGGCCCAGCTGCAAGTGTCGGCATTACAGACAAAGGTCATCGGCACTACACACTACCCTTATGAACCTTCCCTGTGTACAAAACAAAACAAACCGTACCATCACAAATCGCCAGTGCCCCATCTTCTTACGCCCATACAAACTTCATCAACAGCTCAGTGAATATTACCTTTCTGGATACTTTCTTGTTCACACACACACATTGTCTCTCTGAAGTGTGTGCAGCTGCTATGGGAAAGTAATTGTCATCTATTGGTTGAGTGAGTCTAATAACTCTTGGCACTATGACACTAAATACTTGCTGCACAATTTTTGATTGAAAACATAGGCAAATTAATATCCAACTGAATATCTCAGCCGTAATGCCACTTGTGCCTGAAATCTTCCTAATGCTTTTCTGATCTGCAGAGTAAATATCCTCTCAACTAAATCATCCTGTAGGCTATATAAACTGAGCAATACAACTTAACACAGTATTTTGAATACATCGAGTAATTTGTTAACCAAACTTATAACCCAATAGACATTTAGGCCATTTTCAAAATAGTCATTCAAAATATGCAACAATTAGAATAAAACATTGTCTCATTCTAATTAGGAAAAAAATATTTTGGATGCATAGACTAATTAAGATGTCAACACTTTACAGCTCTTCTGTTTTACTTTCTTTCTGTCTTTTTTGCAATGTCTGTTTTATATGTTCTTCAAACCAACATCTCATTCAGACATTTCATTTAGTGTTTTATGAGGTTGGGTGGGGAGTAGCTGATTACCATTCAGGTGGACGACTGTCTGTTTGTTGGAGAAGTTCTGTTCAAAGTAGCTCAGACAAGTATTTGTGTGGTTGGTGGTGGGGTGGTGCTGGGGGATTGATTTGATTCTATCATGACCATGAAAAGAACATGATCTAACTGCTTTCAGCTGGGAGTACATTTGGGTCCTCTATACTGTTTGCTCTCCTCTCCACTCCTCTTTTCCATTCTTTGCTGCACTCTCTCACCCTGCCTTTCATTCTTTAACATACAATGTCTCTGGCCACTTCAAAAATCCTTGAGTATCTTATTAATGACTTTGTGAACACTGGGGTAGAGAGATTTGAAGATGGACGTGGCATGGGAGGGAGAAAAAAGAAAAGGGAGCATATAAAATTACAGGGTTGTTAAAAAAGGCTGGCAGAGATCTTTGCCATGGATTATCATGACAGCGTTTTGGAGGCTGAATGGGGTTGACCCCTTTGAAATGCCTCTGTATTAGGTCAGATAGACTTTTGGGGTTTACCCAGGTTCACTGCCTCTTAAAGTTTATTGTTTTGAAAGGCCGGACCTCTGTCTGCCTGTCCCCATAGTTGTTTTAACTCCCATCCAGAGAGTTATTTCTTGTCTTATCTCAGATTTTATGTCCCCATTTCCAGCTCCCATTGTCACTCTCTTTTTATTTCCCCTGCTGTGACATCATTTATCCATAGTTCATGCATATCATTCCATCCTCCTGTCGTTGGGTGAAAAATATCACCTCACTTGACAATTCTCTTTCTCCCTCATGCTGTTTCTCAGAATAAATCTGTTAAAGCTCCCTCTGCTTTTCAGCTGCTCCTGTCATCGGGATAGTTAACACATCTGAGGGCCATAAGTCAGAAGCCACAGGTCAAAAGTCAAGGTTGCCCCAAGACTCGCCTTTTTTATCAATTTCTATTTTATTTTACTTTGCTTTCCATGAACACTTCATCATTGCAGGTGAATGTAAATATTTTTTTTATTTCCTCTGTAAAAGCTGACATAATACCTAAGTCCCACCACTTTATACACATTTGCAATACAAGAATATCTTACCATCTTTTTTTAGATAAAAAGGAATATATCATGGGATATACATTTGAATTGGATTTACTAATTTATTTATAAATAAATTATTCTAGATGTCCAAGTTCTAAAAAAAAATCAAACACAACTTAAGTATATTTTGTCATTATTTTCTTAACCTCATGTAATTCCAAACCTATAAGATTTACTTCCATTGAACACAGGAGGGGAAACTTTGCTGAATTTTGATGCTGCTTCACAATACAATGAAAGTGAATAGAGGCTAAGGATTTCAGTCACCAACATCAAAATCTCTATTCATGTTCCAAAGAATAAAGAAAGGGGTAAAAGTTTGGAACAACATGAGGGTGAGTGTGGGCAAAATTTTAACTTTTGGATGAATTATTTCTTTAATACATACCCCCTACTCTCACAACAAGGTAAACCTGTGATAATTTTATAGGACAAATAAGTAAAAGGCAGAGAGAGAAATATGTTACTTATATTACTCTTATGTTTCTATGTTACTGCTTGCGCAATAGAAATTAATTTTGTCATGTCAATAAAGCAAACTCAATTAAATTTAACTGAGACAACAGAAAGAAGAGACTGAGAAAGAAGAGACTCAGGCAGGTGCTAAGGAAGCCTATGCAAGTGCATCCACATAAGTCCGTTTGACTTGAACTAGCCTCGCCGCGATGAGCAGGTGAAGGGATACAAATTCTAGTGAGAAAGAGGGAGACTTCAACTCTCTTGCTTGCATACAAATTTCAGACCCCTACCCCCAAAACATTCACACACGCATACATGCACTCAGACACAAATGGACTGAAGCAACACAAAGACGTTACCACACTTGAAACTCTCTTCAGCTCTGCTTAAACAGGACAGAGTGTGCATGGGAGAGAGAAGCAGTACAGCCCTTTGAAAACTACCCACTCCTCTCTGTACATACACAACATTAAGGTACTCCAGGCTATTTATGAAACAAGTAAGCACAAAACTCTCATAATTGACAAGACACAGGAAAAACACCTTATCCTGAGGTGGATGAAACACTGCTGGAAGTGTTCCAAACAGCATTAAAAGGCTTCTCTATCCTCAAGCTTGCATTTGAGACTTGTATGTGAGAAGATAATACAATTAGTCCTTTTATCATCCAGCTACATGAAGTGCACCCAGACTGTAAAGTGTTTTTCCCAGCACAAATGAATTGGCCAGCCACAACAACCACAACATAACTACTTTTATAGTGGTTAAAAAAGAAGTATTCAGATTGTTTCAATATAGATGTTTTAGCAAGTCACGAATGGATACACAACATGGTTGGGGGGGGGGGGGGTAGTGTGGCAGAACAAAAGGTGTCTTGGACTAAGGGGAGACTGAATTTTTTTTTAAAGTGTTGGCAATATGCTCAGAAGAACTAAACAGCAGAAAATACATAAAAAATTAATGCTTTTTTTCTTATCCTTAGAGAACTCTGTGTCTATGATCACTGAAATCTCTGATTGCATCACATCAGATTGTGGCCACTCTAAGGTCTCAAATGTTAAAATGTTATTTCAGGAGAGTAAACATTCCATCAGGATAGTTTAAGCACTTTCTCATGTTTCAGCCCAAACTTGTTTTTCATTTCACAATATTAGTTTAAATCATCTGACTAATCTCCAACAAAAATGCATCTATGCCTCTTTATCTAACCATTTGTTTTGGAAAATCAGGAACAAAACTGCATCAAACCAATATTTAAAAGATAAAACCTCTAATTTGGGTGACATTAATATGTCTGTATTCAGGAGTAAGAAGATTGCTTCTGTATCAGGCACATCATGCTAAAACTACAAATATGTCAACATAACCCAGATTTTGCTTATCCCACACAGCTCATTTTATTCCAGAATGACTTATTCTGGCTTCAAGTGTAAGGCTACAGAAAACACAGGTTAAGGCGTGGGCTAATGTTTATGTAAACACAGAATGACAAACAACACACTGACGTTTAATTGGCTCAGGTAATCTTTCGATTGTGTACAGTAAACATTGCATAGAAGAACTCTTGTAAAGTATCACACTGCTACATTAATAGTGCTTTATGCCTATATCATATAAGTAAAACATATCTCTATCCCAACCATTTATTCTTGGAACATACCTTCAAAACAAATGTAAATAAGATTGAGAGGGTTTTGATAGCACAACAGCCCCCAAAATAAATACAAACAAGCAAGAAAGTGACAATGCCGGCATCATTTACCCAGTGGCCACATACCAATTCATAACAAAACTAACATTCTTGCCATCTCTTAAAATAATCTCTGTAAGACCAGATTTAATTGACAGTGTAGGAGAGCACAGCAGATAATATTGGAAAACAGAAACAAAAACTCAATTATAACATACACCCTGCTTATTCTTCCATCCCTTAAACTGAGAGATAGAAAAAAGAGCTTGAGCAAGAAGGATAAGAAAAGGGTTGACAATGGTCATTAAAGTTAACCGATGCTTTAGTCATGGGCAATCTAAAGAGAGTGGTGTGTGTGTGTGTGTGTGTGTGTGTGTGTGTGCAGTAATGAGCCATGATAAACATTATTGTAATTGGCAGAAAAACATCAAGCTTGCATAAAGTTTGATAGGCCCAATCAACAAATTTTCTTACAAAAGAGTGAAACCATCATCAGAATAATGCTAACTTCTACAGTTCTAGTCAGGATGATTTCAGATAATGTATCTTCACTGTCTTTCCTGATGTATGGACGCCATTAAAACCTGACACCGCTAAAGAAAATTGACACCACTAAGAAATTACTCTGTGCATTTTACAGGTATGCTAACTAAATTAATAAATTCCCTATGGCATCATGAAGGAAAATTCCCTTTGAAAGTAGTGTTGTTATTATAAATAGATTATATGTTTTGATCTATTTGTGATGTAGATCTGAGCAATAAAAGGCAAACATAACAGACCATGACTGAAATGAATTTTTAGATATATGGAAATTAATTATTTAGTAATTTACCTATGTATCCTATTCATCTTGTTATATCTTTCTAACAACAGTTAACATGTTATATGTGAAATTAACAAAAATAATCGACAATTTAACTGCACAGAATAAAATCATAACTGGTATCAGTATTCTTAGATGCTAAATTGCCTTAATATAACGCAAAAGGACTTAAATTAATATGATTATGTCCCCTTGATTAAGTTAATGTGGCCATGTGACTTTATATCAAACCAATAAGCTTCTATTGTGCCAAATTTGCAGCACCATACTACAAAGTAGGCTATATTTTTTCTTAAAAGATAACCACGTAGATATAGCTCACGTTTGCGCTTTAATTAAGAGCATTACATATTTACTAGACGTTATTTCAGCATGTCAAGCGAAACGCAATCGGTGTAAGGGTTCTTTGACAAAAATCACAATCTTTAACAATATCTGTTGTGATTTTTCATGAATGTTTGTCTAGTCGTTTGGAAAGAACGGCTGGCTATTAGGAAGATCTGAGCGCTCTAATAAGGTGCTGAGATATGGGATTGTTGTAGTAGCTAAGCGAATAGAGTTATGCGTCGACATGTACGTTGTCTGCTGTCTTCTCCTAACTGCGCAGTTTTTTACACAGCTTGTCTTTCACTCGCGCTCAATTTGTGCAATGTTAAAATGCAATCTCTTATTCAACGTACTTCTTTACACGCTACAAAAGTGAAGCAGGAGCAACAGTTGCATTTTACTGTAAACATTCCGACGTGTGTGGTTCAGTCTTTTGTTAATAAAAATCGAATCTGTCATAAGATATACATTAGATATTGAGGCAATTGAATTTAAGCCCCCACTCAGCTCCCCCAAACGATTAAATGAAGAGCAGGCTTGCAGCTGCTATTCAGATGAAGGAGATAATTGGCAATGAAAAGTCACTGCGCTGCATTATGTTGTCTACAGGATCATTGTTCATTTTCCCCTTGCTATTGAAGACTATACTGAAGTCCCGAGTGTTTCTTTTCAGTTTTCAGTATTCATCGTGTGTTGCTTAGTAACTGGGAATGGGGGAATCACCCACTGTATTAGCCGGGATGGGCCGCAGGCTGGCCCCTTGCACCACAATGCAACTTTTGTGAGGAGGCATTGACACAAATTAATGACACTTATCCAATAAGGCAGTTATGGACCCCTTATAGTGCAATATTGCATGGGACTTAAGGTAGGAGCTTTTTGCCACCAGGCGTTGATAACTTTATACTAACACTTTCCATTAGAGCTGTTCCATGTTACACATATCAGATAAAATAATTTTTTTAAATCATTAGTAATAAAATGTAATTTTGGACACGTTATGAAACATTTTTATTTCAGTGGGCCACTTAAAGGCCAGGATGTGGACTTCATTTAGACCCAACTACACAAAAACAATACAAGATTTTCAAAAGACGTGGTTAACAGAAAAACTCTACAACATTTTTGTTACAGTATTGGCATTATTTTACACTATAATTGATGCTTTTGGAAATTGCAACCCATGTGTTACAACCACTGTTTAACTGAAGACGACAAATATGCTTTCCTGTCACCGAGTGCAGAAAAATGATTTCTTCCTCAAATGGACTAATTTTCCCCTTGAATTGTAAACGTAATGGCTAGCTAACACTCTGTACACAGTACCCGACGGCTTAAATCCTGAATTCTTCTACGTGGCCCGGCTGGTCTTGAAAATTAGAGCTCATTGCACTATATTGACTATAAAGGCTATTATTTGTAAGATTATTTAATAGACAATTACATTTTATCTAGACGAATTACGA
The DNA here is from genome assembly GCA_036877625.1 of Ambastaia sidthimunki. NCBI lineage: Eukaryota > Metazoa > Chordata > Actinopteri > Cypriniformes > Botiidae > Ambastaia > Ambastaia sidthimunki. The sequence goes on along the minus strand of JAZGTK010002845.1, from coordinate 17,285 downwards.
ATATAAAGTAATATTATAGACTGGACAGTACTTGGAAGAGCGCCGCGAATTATTCCGCATGAGTTGTCATTTATTCTCTCTAGTCTCATGCGCCGTGTTCATTCCATTAAAACAATTACAATGACAGATATGTTTGTTTATTCGCTTCCCCAATTCTGCCTAATTTAAACTCTTATTCTGCCTAGTATAAAAGCAAGACTTCAAGCTGATTTATAGCAATTAGATGCCTATGAAAGCAAGCCACCACTCCTATTAGCACTAAATGCTGTTATGAAATCATTATTACTGCGCTTGACTCGTACCCTAAATCATCATAAGGAGGACTTTTCGTTATATATAACACTGTAAGAATAATTTGATGCATAATTTTAATACCCACTTCACTGAGAATGACTAATGTTTTCTTTTAAACTATTTCCCCCAAAATTATTACTAAAATGTTCTTTTTCTGTTATCAATTACTATGTCACCAAGCATTTTTTTCACGGTGGAAATTCTAGATCTTCCTTGAAATTGCGAACATTTCTTGCAGTGAAAAATCCATGAAAGTCCCGTTTATTTGGAGCTTAGTTTACTGTGTTGTTCATATTATTCACAAGTTCAGGTTTCAGGTCTGAGTGTGAGTAGAAAAAAATATGCATGGAAATTGGCTCTAGACTTCTAGTAGAATCGTTATTCACTTTAGTCCATATGAGCTTTGACTAGGTTGGGTCTTCCCAGAAAGGGTAGAGAATGTGTCCAATGCCAGATTTTTCGTTTTGGCCATGACTTAACTTTGTCAAAGCTTGCCCGCTTGCGCCACTGGCCTCCTCGCAGTGTTGTTAGGGTAAGAGGCGTTCGCTCTCAGATAAAAAAAAATCAAAGCCGCTGACCCACCGAGAGATCAGACTCGCTAATTATTGTCACAAGATGAGGGATTAACGCATTTCTGAAATAGCTGGCTGTTTCACCACTTCAAAACCTCCACAATAAACACTTTCTAATTGAATCCTAATCGCTATCAAATTGCAGACCATACTCCACTGAGGCAAAAAAAATCTTTAATTATCAAGCCTGAGATATTTTGTCCGAACGTAAACAAAGATTGCAACTGCGTTTGGTCTATAAGCGAGTTTATTAAAGTTTCTTTTAAATAATAGTATAGCGCGCAGTTCCAGCTGCTTTTTGAGTTTTAATAAAATGGTTTTGGTTTCTCAAATAATGCTTGGCAAAAGTAGTTTTATAATTAAATAAAAAAGTGTATAAACTATAAGTATTTTACATCACGATGTATAAAAGAGCTGTAATGGGAGTCAGGGATTTAAGGCAAGTGCTGTTGCTATCTCAATATGTGCACTAGCCTGCAGCTCTCCATGGTGTAGCAGAGCTGTTATGCCACTTTTGCCTATACAGTATGTTAAGGAGCCTATCCAAAAGCTAACAAGATTAGATGGGTAAAGATTTGATTGGAGGCTTGCATGGGCATCACGTGCCTCGGGACACTAGAGGTACTAAAGCCCCTAGGCCGTGAGCGCACGTGGGTGACTTAGGGCCGGCCCTCTCCGGGGTCCCTTTTGTTGAACTATCAAACATAAGCCAGCTCCCGAGGGCTTCAGAACAGTGTTAAGACCACTGTGAACTGGTAAAGTCTTTGAAGCAATTCCATCAGTGTGGTATCACTGTGATATTAACATCATCAGCATCATACGCTAAGAGCTATTATGTCGAAATCTTTCTACGTAGACTCTTTGATTATCAAGGATCCTGCGCGCCCTGCTTTGAGCGAGCACACAGGTCAGGACTTTCTCATCCCAATCGGAATGCATTCTCCCGGCGTTATGAGCGTGACCGCACCCGTTTGCCCATCCCGAAAGACGGGCACATTCTGTGTGTGTCCACTGTGCGTCACCTCACATATCCACTCTCCCCGGGCCGGAATCCCACTACTGAATGGACAGAGCTTATCCGACGCGACTTTCTGTCAGAGGGTGGCACATCAACAGAGCACCGCAATAGCGCACCCAGGACACGGACACGTGCCTATCTGCACGCCCACAGGTTACAGCGTCACGGACCCTCGGAGGTACCACTGTCTCTCTCTAGGTGAGTGCGCGCGCATAAAACATCTGTTCCACGTCATGGCTGGGTGCCTGACGTTTGACAATTTGACAGTGAAAACAATTATTTACAAATGGCATTTATTTAATGCAAAATGTTGACCTGGAATTTATAGCACAAATAAAAAGTTTAAACATTGCTCAATCTATAATAAATACTGTGCGTTAACAGCAATCAGTGAATTGTTTAGGAACGTGTACATTGATATGATATCAGTGTTTCTTGCTGTTTTGCCTTTTAGGTGTGTCTGATAACAGCCACTTACAGAACGGCAAACGGATGCGCACTGCCTTTACCAGCACTCAGCTTCTGGAGCTGGAGCGTGAATTCTCATCTAATATGTACCTCTCGCGCTTACGCAGGATTGAAATAGCCACATATCTAAACCTTTCAGAAAAACAGGTGAAAATATGGTTCCAAAACCGCAGAGTTAAGCACAAGAAAGAAGGCAAAGGTACGCAAAAGAATGTGCATGCAGGATGCAAATGCTCAGGCAATCACACACACTATCCGCGCTCAGAGGACGAAGAATCTCTCTCACCTGTCTCAGCCTCAGAGAAAGAGACTTCGCCCATCTAGGGGGGACAAGAACATAACAAACCTGAAACGGCATCCTTTATGACACATTCAAATGCAATGCCGGTTAAAGCGGACGAATTTATGGAATAGACATCCCATCTTTCCATGGTGGAGAGTATAGTGGTCAATTTCCTCTTTCTCTCAAGTAATTATTTTATCGTGACACTTAAGAAATTTAAACATCGTGTCTTGTCTTTGTGTATTACAGGGCAAATGAAATAACTAAGTAATGGTGACTAAATAGGGTTTCAACTGTTTGTTTCTAAATCGTTTGCGAATGTGTTTTAGCCGTCACTGCTTTTATCAGGATAAATGTTTAACATATTCATGGGAAAAATATTCCTAGTGTGACACTGTAAATATGCAGCCTGTGTATCCAATTTGTTCAAATACTGAGCATTTCCCTTGACCTTTATGTACATATTAAAATGTGTATATTTGTATTTATTTATATAAATAAATAAATAAATAAATAAAAGCACCCGTGTAAACACCTTTGTGACCCTGCGTTCTGGACTACCCTACACACTGGCACTATCAAAAGTTCATATACCCCAGATATGAATATAAATAAATTATGATTTGTGCAAGTTGGTGGTAAATGTATGTTGTTAAAATATTTTTTGACAACTAACATCCTAGGTGTTTCGGTGCTAGGTGACAGATTTTAGAAAGACAGTATTTTCAGTATTTTGCTGTACATTAAAGATTGTTTGTCAGTTAACCTAAAATGTGCTTTCTGTGGAAACTTCTAAATTAACTGGTTATTAAACATCAAAAACATTATCTAATTTAAAGATATATAGTAACATCAACAAAAGCGACATTAACTGAAAAAAACTTTACAAAAATGTTAAATCAATGTGTTAAATGCCACTGTTTTTTTTCCACAAACGACCTATTTGTTCGGGCAATTAATTGAGAGGATGTTCTGTGAGGAAAATACATTTCACGTGCGAGCAAGTAAACAGTGTTTGTATTAACAAGACGTCGTTCGGTTAGGAACACTTGTTTTACTTTTTTAAGCAGGCACAAGTTTTCTGGCCCTGGCACATTTTTAAATGGGACTCAAGAAAGTCATTAAGAACTTAGTTAACAGGCTTCGCTCAGTGTGTAACCAGTAATTTATTAGATTACATTTCAATGTCCGTGTTCTGTAGTTTCATTATTTTCATGTAAAACCGCTTTTCCTCAACGTTTCAATATAAATGTGTGGATTCGCCCTTCAAGGATCTTTAAACATTGAGAGATTAATTTTCACTTATTTCCCAGTGTTCGTCTCACATATTCCTTAATAGTGTTAAGCCCACAAAAGGCTTATAATAAAGAATTCTGTCTCACAAACCAGGTGATAGTCAGTTATACGACGCCTGATCTCCAGGCCTTTATTCAGTGTCTGCTTTTCAAGAGACGGTTGTCCCCCTGTGAAGTTAATCCGAAAGGAGTTTAATTGCAGTTTTTGTCCCACGTTTGTTGCTTATGTAGCAATTCCTTCAATACGACATAGGAAAAAGCTACGCAGGGCTGGCCAAAGGCTTTGACAGGTTAGATTGTCTTGCCAGGGACTTGCATTTAGCCGGCGGACCCCCGACGGCGGCGAGCTCAAGGCCTTTCACTAGACGTCTACAGGGTTCCTCCGCGCGCGAGAAAACGATTTAGTCACTGTTTCATTAGGAACTATTTGAACCTTTCAGCCTGGGCCAAATTGAGGGAGAATGCTGAAAACTGAGGGATTACGTAGGAGGGGTGATAGGAAATTAGAGAACGCTTAATTTAACTAGTGTTCCGTCAAAGTTTGGGATACATTCCTAATTGAGAGGGGAAGCAGGTGAAATTCTGGTCCCACGCAGGTCCTTTCAGAGAAGGGATAAATGGCCTCCTTTCACGTCTCGCTTCACGATCATATATTATCATGTGAAGGCTCCTAATGAATATATATTGAATTTCTTATTATTCGAATTAGACATCACCCCTTGCAGGTGCGTGAGAGAGAGACTGACAAAATAAGCTTTTTTCAGCCGTTTCATGACTAACTACCGCTTACATGAGGCACGGCTGACTCTAGACACTTGCCACTTATATTACTGAATTTTGAGTTTGCTCATGATATTTTAACCTAGTTATTGAGAACTTTAACTACAGCTTAACAGACAGCTTCAAAGCATGCATGAACAAATGAATAAATTTATTCTTAGCCTAACAGATTTTGTTAGTTGCTTAGTATACGTATTTGTTCTATATAGGTTATGACAAATTGCATTACCCTGTAATTTGGAAGGCCACAGGACAAAAATGCATTCTGTTATTTGTTGTTACGGCATTTGCATGGGTGGTGCAGTTGGGTCTGTACCAAATGTACATATTAGACAATCCGATGCTGTTAACTAAATGAATTAAATTAAAATAAATTGTTAAATTAAAAAAGGTACATGTCATCCATCCAATGATACGCACTGTAGCAAAATGGGCAATTACGCATGACAAAGCTCAATTAACAGAAGCCCCTTTTAAGCGCTTGCAGCTGCTTTCACCTTGAGAGGAGTGGGGCACTCGGGCAATGAATGCCTCCAAAACCTGTTTTGTCTTCAGTCGCGGAAACCGCTTTTTTAATAGCTTAACTGCAACTTACGATGTTGAAAAACGCAGTTGGCGCGGTACTCTCATTGGCCTTTTCAGCAACGTTTGAGCTTAAGACAAGGGTTCTTAGAGTAAGCGTCCAAAACCGATTGTTTCAAAGATGATGGAACTGGGAATTCTAGACACGTGTCCTATCAGTGCAGTCCACAGTGGCTTAATTTAATGGAAAATCGGTCATCACACAATATGTCCCGAACGCTTTTGTCACGCTTTCTAAAATGGACAGTTTTTGAGATGTGTCAGCTTCTCTTTTAAGGCGTCCTATTGTTGCGTTCCTAAGCTTGCCTACTATATTATCAAGTGTGCTTAGTTGCGTGGCTGAATTACGATGCGTAACCTTTCTAAATGAGATTAAAGATCAGAGATCATAATGAATGATAATATTATATCGTTCACAACGTTATTTAATTTAACGTAATATAATCAGGATTACAATTCAAACTAGGTCATGCAGCAGCAATGTAATGACAAGTTGACAAAAAACATAAACCTCTGTCGCGTGTAGGGGAGAAGACTGATGTCAGTAGTTCTTAATATGTGGGCCATAAACCATTGTCTTGAATGTACCTTTAAAAGGTATAGGTCTTTATATTCTCTCCAACCACGTAATTTTGACTGACAGTTTTACACATTTATATGCGCAAACAACCTCTCTTGTGGTTGAGTGTGCAGTTGAAGTGCACCTATCCCTGCGTCTTGCATTAAACAAAGTTTGACAGTGAACATTCAATATTCAAGCGATAAGCGAGTCTGCCGTCTTGACTAAGAACTTATATATGATCAGAGTTTACAATGGCCAGACAAACGAGGCCAACACCTTGCTCTATTGAGTAAATAAAAATTCTCTCTAACTAAGTTTACATAATGAATGCACCTGAAGTTTTGACCCTCAGGTAAAGGCTGTATGGACGTCGACTCCAGTCCAAGACTGATTCTTTCGATGTGTTCTACAAAAATAACTTTGACATCAACTTTAGACATCAAACTGATATGATATATTGCAACACACCTGCAGTATTCACAAAGCACTGATCAGAGATGCTGAACCTTATTCTGAACCTCCGTATTATTTATTAGACAACCAGGTGAGAGATTATTCGCCCTTTGAGCTACCTTCCTGCCAACACATGCCCCCGGACAGTCACACTCACCAGTCTGCCATCGGGGTAAAGACCCACGAATCGATGGCTACCATTTGATCTAAGTTTCATTTCTGTGAATGAGAGTTTCAAGGTCACAGCCCTGTACTGCAGGTGTTTACGTTTTTCTATAGTGACATAAGTACTTGGACTATAAATTAAATGAATATTTCAGTTATCGTTTCAACGCTCGTCATAATCTTAATCATTTTAGGAAATTATTTTTGCGAGGACTCTGACAGAAGGTATCGAACTGCTTACAGCAGAACCCAGCTTCTAAAACTGGAGTAGGAATTTCTGTTTAACAAATACATTTTTTCGCCCTCGGAGGTATGAACTCACGGTTATAAACCTAACGGAACGATAAGTAGAAAGTTCCAGGATAGGCAGTTCCAGGATAGGCAGATCAATTGGTAACAAAAGAGGCGGCAAAGAAACAGAGGTTTGGAAAATGAAAAACAAGGCCACAACGTCAAAAATGTAAGACTAGAAAAGTGCTTTCAATTCTAAACTACAGCCCACGATACTGTAACTACAAACTAAAAATAAAAGAAGACAACCAATGTTGAACACTGAGAACACGTTTATGAGACTTATGAGACGTCAGTTTTTTTTACCTATAACAAAAGTTCTGACTTGGCATTTAAAATAGGCATTGCTGATGAAAATTTTTAATTTATTCAAAATATTAAAATTTCACATGGCATAAGGATGACCTGGATAAAAAAAACTTGATTACATTAAAATTATTCAGACAAAATCCATGTGATTCAAAATATTGTATGTGACTAGAATGGAATCGTATATTTAATTACCATTTTTGGAATGTTAAAGTTGTTTTGTCGCAAAAATTAAAAATCATGTGACCAGAACATTTGGCAGGACTCAACAATTACAGGAAACTTTTTTTTTATCAAATTAAAATTTTCCATAATGTTAGATTGTGGCAAAGCAGTTGTACATTAAAATAATAATAAAATATATCACAAAAAAGAAAACTGACACACAGTCCATGAGAAGGCATAGTTTTATTGAAAATGTTTTCCCGTTAGACATATGTTAGCAATACTAATTAATGATAGGTTTATGAATAACATGGTAAACATGATAAATGACACGAATAAACAATATAAGTTGTATTAATTATTTAGTATATTAAACAAAGCATGTCTTTCCATTTTACGTAAGAATGGCCCTTTGAAAGAAAGAGAAAATTATATAAAAAACGAAAGAATTATAACATGCATGCGGAATTTGTGTACATTAGTATTTACAAAAAATAAATAAACAATGAAAAAGGTAAGTATGTAGTTTGAATGTATTGAAAAAAATATTAACACAAATTACAAAACATTCTTCTTTCAGTAAGCAAGCAAACGGGGCGACAGTGGCAAGGAACCAAAATGATTCAATGTTTCAACAGAGATGTCGGTAGGGGCACAGCGTTACTGATTGCAGAACAAACTTCATTAAAAAGAACATCAAACTTCTGTTACAAGACAGTATGCTGTTTTTAGAGTCTATAGTGTTTAACTGCGGTGGACGTTTACACAGAAAACCGGCAACCAAACAGACAAGCAAACAAATAGAGTGGGAAAAAATAGTACAGAAGTTATCACATATTATTCCCATTTGCTTTGGGTGACCCAGGTTATGGCTGTTGGCAGACCTTTTCAACTGTCAAATTGATTTTTAAAATATGATAGTACTTTTAACATTTCTCAACACAATCGCACAATTAAAGAATTGTGAGGTTGATCACTTTTTTTACTTAAAGTGCATTATAGGCAGTCGTTTAAGGTTATTCATTTTATTTTTTATTTATTTAAAGAAAACATGAAAGTATAATTTAAGGTCACTGGGCAAGCAAACAAAACTTTAGCCATATAGCTTTAATACTTTACATTAATACTTGTTAAGACCAAAATCTGTTCACTATTAACTAATTCTTGTGCAAATTTCCTTTCACAGCTGTACAGACTCTCCTAAAAGGCAGGAAATGTATAGTAGATAAAACAATGTCTGCAAGCTTCAGAACGCTGGACAGCGCATGTGTGAAAAGACCGCGTCAGTTAGTCCAGATTTTTGAGTCTTGAGACTGTTACCGTTCAGAAAGTCTGCCTGACAATAAGCCATATATGATATCGTTGATGTTTTATTATGTTTTGTCGGGTAATGTCGAAGTAGTTATTGCCCAAAGTTAGGCAATTTCATTGGGCATCTGTTACGGAATGAAAAACGCGGGTTGTTACTTACAATGACAACATTGTAAATTATAAGTAGCATATCCTAAAATTTGAGTCAAATCTTGACCCCCATAATTTGTCTGCTAACAGTTACCGTGTGGTCTTTTGTAGGCTACCAAAATGCACTGGGCAAAAACAAAGAATGGAAATAAAATTAAGCAGAAATGTATTAACCGAGGTATTGAATTACGACTTTTTTTCTTCCCGTGTTTAAACTTGCCAAAAGATTTCGTCTGGAAAACTGACACATCAAACTTGACACAACAAGAGGAGGGGAAATTGAGAAAAAAGGGGTGTGTATTTCTTTTTACGTTCTTTGCAAGACAGTGTACCGATGGACATATACGCCACCACGTGGTTGTATCATTCTTTAGACTTGAAGAACTTGTATCCTTGCAGACTTGTAACCAACTGAATATTCAGCATTGAAAAATGTGCTGGTGACACAACTACAGCTCCTGCTGGCGCATAACTGGTCATTCTTTTAAATTTAGCAATAATAATATCGCATAGAAAGTGGTCTTATCATTTGACTCAATTGGACGAAGTTGGTTTGTATATTTAATTAAATACCATATGATAGTAAAATGTTGAGGAAATGTTTGTGGAATTATAGCTGTGTAATTACGCGTTTCGATCGCTAAGTTGCTTGTTTACTTCAGTGCATTTACATTGTACCAGGTTAAACCACCAATGAAGGTATACTGTGCCATTTCTGAAGCTTTCGACTCGTTTTAGTCTCAGAGATTAGACTCCTTTGTTTTCAGAACAAGGGACTCTGTTCTTTTGGGCGACCGGGCGGCACAAACATGTGGAAATAATTGTGCTGAGCAACTGGAGATGCGTGTTTCTCTGCAAGGGTGGGTTTTAAGGTGGGCTACTTCAGACCAGCAGCAGTAAGAACGGACTAGAAGGGGGGGGCATGTCTGCCCCGGGGCTTCTCTTTCCACATACCGGGTCAGTCATCTACGCAAAGAGCGATGCACCGTGTGAAGGGACACATTAGAGAGGCTGCTAATTCATAATGACCTATTATCTAGCGGCTGGTATTTCACAAAAAGAAGGGTAAAGGAAAACGGGCAAGGAGTAGAGCGAGGCAATTCTGTTTATAGAAAAGAAAATCACAACTTTCAGATTTCCACCTATTTTCATTGCAAGTAAGTGCAAAACCCGAGTCGTAATGTTTACTGTAGTTAGTTAAAACAGTTACCAAAAATGCAGCCCAAAATGAATGAATTAGTTTCTTATGTTAGAGCGCCCCCTAAACATTCTTTTGACTGGGAACTAATGCGAAGTATCATGCACGCCTGTCACAAAATATGCGCCTGCCGAAGACTTTATCTAAAAGCTTCGGCATGAATCACACTTAATAAATATACGTATTCATCTAAGATAAAAATAAATACTAAACAAACACAAAAAAATTGAATGTCCTTGCAGAAATTGTTGTTGGAGAAGGACGATAAAGAATGATCTGCATAAATTACTATGCATGAAAGGAAAGGGCAAAAAGATGGAACAGTAAGCTAATACCTATACTTAAATCCACGAGTGCAATCATATAAAAGCTAAACATGAAAAAGTTGTTTGAGGTGTTGAATGTTTTCTGTGCATTCTCATTTTTATAGGTTTGTATAGCCTACCTAAGCCTGCATAAAAACACTTTAAATGGGTCACTTGACTTCATTGTCCCCACAAAAGATCCTTTTATTAAAAAAGCCCCTTTAAAACATATGGTCCTTTTCTTCTCTTCACAACTTCTTTACATGCACCTCCTTCAAAACTGCAAATCACTGAGAAATCCGACTCTTCTTTAAAACTGCAGTGTGAAAACACGGACTCTTATTTTGAAAAGACGCCTGGGGCAGAGGGAGAGGAGGGGCAGTTTCCTGAGTGTTATTTACTTTGAGCCAGATGATTAGTTCTCTGGGAAGGATGGACTGTAGCATTGAATCAATTACAGGTTGCTATTGCAGAGGCGCATTTGTGTGAGCGGCTGTGGATCAGGACGGAGGAGCACAGCACAAGGGAGAGGATTACTACTGCCTTTCATTTGAGCACCCTTGGGGAGGTTAGAATATTTTACAGAAGCTTTGCCATTCAATTTGGTTGTTCTTTTATCAAGAGTTAAACAAAACAAAGGGATTAAAAAGGTATTGTGTGTTTAAATTGGTTTAGTTAGTTTAATTAGTTTCTTTTGTATTTTCTTTCAACAAAGTTCCCTAAAGACGTTGTAAAGCATTTGAACCTTTAAGTATAATTACAACAATTTAGGGTTAAAGAAACTCAGGATTGACTATTTCTGTTTTAATCAATTGACCAATTATTAAAATAATTATTTAATTAATAATTTATGTTAAAGAAAGAAATCAGAACCCGGATTTAAAGATGTAGCAATCCCTATTACAAAAATACCTAAATTTCAAAAGATACGTGGATTTTATTGTATTGTTAACAATTCTCACAATAGACACATACATCACCCGTTTTCATCCTGGAAAAGAAAGAAGGGGATTTTTTTGTTTGATTTTTGACCATTTTACATCAAGAAGGATTATGTTTTTTCTTCTAACGGAACCGTAATTTTATCTATAAAGTAAAAGCCTGGTTGTGCTGGAACTCATTTTAAGTCAAGTCGCCCAGCTGGGGGTGTCTCATCCTGTGGAGTTGCGCAGCACTGGCATGTAATGGCAAACACATTTCGGACGGGATTCCGATTTGTTTACCCCAATATTTAAATACGACGCTTATTGACCATGCTGGAATACCATTCTGGATTTATTTAATTATTCATTGCAGGATGATTGAGCCAAAGCACCGTTGTGGAGTTAATAGAAAAACTTTTGCCGCCTTCCTCGTTCCAGTCAATGATGCGAATTGAAGGACAAGCTGAACCAATATTCTGAATGGGGAAAAGATTTCTCACATCTGGATTAACTTAACGCATCTTAGGTAGCATGTCCCAAGGATCAAGGCGTGTTGCTATGCTGATGACTTATAAATAAAGCCTCATGAAAGGACTGTTGCACAAACGATGGACGTTTCAAGAAGGAAATTTTGTTCCCAAATAATTAAATGTTCTTATTTACATGGATCTGCCTTCTATTTTCTGCAACGATTGCAGCAGCACCCAGATTTAACCTTACCAGACTACATTTAGACCAGTTTCTTTTTCTTATATTTCTATGGAAATTTTGTTTTTGGCATATATGTTTGGGTGAAGTAACTGTGTGTTGGCGGACACCCCGCGCTCAGCTGTTGCCCAAAAGCGTCAAGCGCTGCCGATCGTTTGTATGTGGCAGCCAGTTGCGCATCTGTGTGTGAGCGCCTAGTTACGGAGTCTCGCGAAGAAAAGTGCGGGCAAAGCCCTGGCCGAAAGTTGGGCTGTTTGGAAAGAGTGCTGAATGTAAAGTTGTGCACCTTTGGCATATTTTAAAAAACATGACATCTCTCGGCAGTCTTTTGGATAAAAAGACTAATTACAGTCATACTCCACCACCACCCCTTCCCCCCATCGGATTCACTAAGGATAATTACTTTAAGAGGGCTGAGAACAGAGGGCTGAACAAATGGCACGTCTCATTCCACTCTGGGCTGTAAAAACAGACATTACGTTTCTTTTTCTTTTTCACCACGTTTTGACAACACTTTGAAGTGACTTTTCGGAACCATTACGATATTCTTGCAAACACGTGTCTCGCAGTACAAACATGCCTTAAAATAATTTAGCCTGGTAAAGTGGGTTTCTATTAGAGGACACATAAAAGTAATTGTAGGCTGTATTCTGTTTTGATAATTTGGCTTCCTATTAACTAAGCTGACCACTTCAAATTGAGTGCGATTGACTGTCGCTGAAAAGCTGATGGAAAGCAGGAGTCCGACGATCGGACAGACAGAGATAAAAACCAAGACGCGCGGAATGTCTAATAGAAACACTGCAACGAGTTCCGCGACAAGCGCTTTAACCAGTGACGGAACAATGTAAATTACGTTAACGTCAATGTAAGTTAAGCAGAATGTAGCAAATAACATGTTGTGGGATTACAATTTAATTTAGATAGTGTTGTGACAATATCCAGACGTTTAAATAAATTTTCCGTTTGGGGAAAATATAAAAGAAAATATAAGGTACCTAATATTTTAGGATTCTGTAAATTAAAATTTACTGTACTGTTGTAAGGAGAAAACCAATTTTCCTAGATTTAGAACATTATTAAAACCCTTGTCCACTAATCTCACTGCGGTGATCTGTAAACTTTAGAAAATTCAGTTCTGTGTCTCCCCCTGGTGGTGAAATTAGACTAAACCAAACAAGCTACGCTGACAGTTGACAGAGGCTGGCGTCAATCTACTGAACAACGTCCAACGTCTTTAAAAACCTTAAATGTGTTGGCGCTTAATCTTTCCAAAACTTAATCTTTTTCTCCCGACAATTCAGTAGTCTCTTCAGACTATCTGAGCTATTACTTTGAGGTTATATATTTTACCACTTTAATCACAACTTTCAGATTTCCACCTATTTTCATTGCAAGTAAGTGCAAAACCCACATAAAGTTCATATTTAATGAGTCGTAATGTTTACTGTAGTTAGTTAAAACAGTTACCAAAAATGCAGCCCAAAATGAATGAATTAGTTTCTAACATTCTTTTGACTGGGAACTAATGCGAAGTATCATGCACGCCTGTCACAAAATATGAATGAATTAGTTTCTTATGTTAGAGCGCCCCCTAAACATTCTTTTGACTGGAAACTAATGCGAAGTATCATGCACGCCTGTCACAAAATATGCGCCTGCCGAAGACTATATATATTTTAATGTATTGCCCACTAGAAATCCATACAATAAAATCTAGAACTGAAAGAAAAATCCTGTAACTGTTTTTCATATTTAAGAAAAAAGATTAAGAATTTTCCTTACAACCCTTCACATTTCCTTCGTTTCATGTTATTCTTTAAAAGTGTTTTTACTCATAACCTGTTTTGTTTTGTTCCCTTAGCTGGGCACAATCTTAGTGACCATGGGAATTCTGGAGACACATCTCGTTCTTGGGATTGTCTTACTAGGAGTATTCTCAGGTACATTAAACAATATATATATATATATGTGTGTGTGTGTGTGTGTGTATACTGTATATATATATATATATAATTTGTGCTAGGTACAAAGACTGTAAACAGAAAATTAGAGATAACAGAAACTAACTTTAAAAAAAGTTAGTTTCTGTTCAAAAAGATTCTGTTCAAAAAGATATTCCCAACTCTCTTTCCACAGATCCCGAGGTGCTGTTTGTGCAAGATCTTACTATTGAGATAGACGACAAATATACCATTATCCCCTGCCACTCTGCAAACCAAAATTCCGACATGATTCTCAGAAACCTGCAGAATGGGGATGAGGTTTCTCTTTTTTACGACCACAAAATTGGTTTTATTGGTACTTTATCACCAGGTCGCTACGCTTGTGAGACAAAAGTGAATGGCAAAGTGGTGCACAGCATCGTTTATAATGTGACAAACGTGAAGGGTAAGTAATGCACCTCGGTCAAACAATAATTGTATACCTAAAATGTTCACTTGTATCATCAGTTGCATGTTCAGACGGTAGAGAGGATTGATTTGACCACATCAACTGGCAGTAGCAAATGCAGAGTTAGTGTCAGTTCCAAATAAGTGTTTCAGCAAAAGCAAAACATTACACCATAGTTTGACAAACAGAGGTGATGTTTATGTAATGAGAGAAGAGGAGTTTTGTTGACCAAAAAGTGATTCTTGTCTTTTCTTTATCACACACTTTGTTTCTTACAGTGTACTTGTAAAATGTACTACATCATATCCACATCTTAGCCATGTCATATCCACATGGCAGAGTTTGTCCTAGGGAACAGTTTAAGCACAGTACCAGATTAAACTAAACTTTGACTGAAACAAGGAATGAGTTTGTTGTGGATAGTAACATCTTAACAATTTTTATTAATACAGACTAGTCACTAGTGAGTGAGTTTAATCATAACACTTTTTATATTTTGAATAATTCTGTTTTATTAGATAATGATAAGGATGATGCACAGCAGGACTTCAGTATAGCTCTGAGGGCCAGTATGGAGGATTTGAAAGAGGGAGATGCTTTTAATCTCACCTGTGAGATGCCACCCGGGGATGTTTTTCGCCAACAGTGGCTGCATCCACAAAAACAGGCAAGTCCCTCATTTTTCTTACTCATTATGTTTTAATTTTGTAGTCATGTAATGTAATCAAAATTACATAAAACTCCAGACCTGAAGTCCTACATTCTAGAACTGTACCACATACTGCAAACATACATTGTATAGTGTGATGATGATGATGCAGAGGTCATGGGTCATGTCCCCCCAACTCTTTAAAAAACAGTTGGAGGAGAATGCAAAAACATCAGCTTACAGAGGTGAGGGTAGAAATCTCAAAGGAAAGGAGCAACACTAATTTACTGTGCACTTTGACATGTGACCTGCATGTCCTTTGAGTGTTCAAGACAGATGGTTGTTTCTCACCTTTGTGAGTCCTTTGTGATCTTGTAAATATGTATGTGTGCAGAAAAGAAAGGTGTGTGGGAAACCACTTTGAAACTACTCTATGCGAACACACTTTTGGGCAGAATTCGGTCATATGTTTTTCAGTAGCATTTTTAATGAATTAAGATACCTCTTTTTTTGCATCCATCTATTATCACAGCCTTAAAAACCTGTGACTTATCACTAACAGGCTTCACTAAAATATGGAAGCAGACTAGCTATGCAGACCTGCAAGAAAATTAGTGTATGAGAAATCTTTAAAATGAAAATGGGTAATATCCACAATGTATTCTTTTCTGTGTGTGCCTTTTCTTTATTGCTCTCTGCATCTCTTTCTGTACAGGCCAGAGATGCTGTTCAACTAAAATTAGTTTTCACAGACATGGTTCAATATATCCTCAACATCCCAAAAGCTTCTGTGGCAGACACTGGGGTCTATGAGTGTGCTGTTACTAATCAATTCACTGGACAAACCAAGTCCATCACCCTGGGTATCGAAGTCCATGGTATGTGGCTGTTCAACTGTCTAAATTCTATAAATAATACATTTATGTAAATTCTAAATACCACTGCCATTACTATAAAAAAAAAAATCACTTTTCTTTCTTTCTTTCTTTCTTTCTTTTCGACATCAGAAAGTTTGTTTGTGGAAATTATATCCAATGGTATTGGGCCAGTGGAGACTGCCTCACTTCTGGAGGAAAAAGAGTTTACCATTTACATTAATTCTGACCCTAAGCCAAAAGTTAGGTGGTTCAAAGATGGTCAACAGTTGGATAATCGTTACATCTCCACTGAAACCACACATCTGGAAGGCCTCAGGTAGAACTTCACAACACTGTTTCTCATATTTAGCGACATCCATTGTAAAAAAAAAAACAAGCTCAGGTTCTTTGTACTTATTACATCTGGTTTACCTTTGGTTAATCTGTCTTTGTTATGTAGGTATGAGAACATTCTAGTTCTCCGCCACCCAACAGAGGAAGACAGTGGCATCTATGAGATTGTTGCATCCATTGGCTCTACGAGTTCAAAATTTTCATTCAAACTGTTGGTTGAAGGTTTGTTAAACCCTGCAATAAAATCCAAATCTAAAGTGCAATAGTGGCTATCAGCATGGATCTGTATAAGAATTTAAAATGTTCATATAAAATCATGTTGTCTGTGTGCTGATCAGTGTGTTTCTTTGTTCAGCTTTAACCCCAATGTTGCCACAGTCTGTACTGGCTCCAGTAATTTGGCCACAAAAGGAAAGCATGGAGGTGTCTCTCCACTCCACTTTCCGGCTCACATGTCGAGGTCAAGCAGAGCTCTCCTGGCACAGCCTTGCTTATCTACATGATGAGACCCATATTGAAAAGGAAGGGCTCTTTATCTCCACCGTGACTGTTGACAATGCAACAGCCGCCCACACTGGAGAGTACACCTGCTCCTACGATGCCAGCAACAACACAGAGGAGAGCACCATCTACATTTATGTGCCAGGTATGCTTTTGCTTCAAATAGTTTTTGGTTATCATACAAATACAGATATTTAAGAGTTTATGGGAAATGTTGGATTAAATAGGGTGGTGCTTTCAAAATGTTGCAAACAAGAATAAGGGTTATACAATATTTTTTAGAACTAGTTAATAGAGAGTTAATAAAACCAGTTTAGATTAAACTTACCTTGGATTCTTTACCCCCAACCACTTTGATCCAACCACACAGATCCAGATACACCATTTGCACCATCCATGGACTTTTTTGAAAAACATGTCCTGTCGAGTCACGAGGAAATGGAAATTCCATGCCGTGCGACAGACCCCAGCACCAGCATCTCTCTGTTTCACGTTGAGACCAGTCAAGTTCTGCCTAATGTCTATGACAGCAGGAGGGGTTTTATTGGCCTTTTCAGTGCTGGGACATATGTCTGCAGAGCCCTCGTTAATGGACAGGAGCATGACAGTACAGAATACATTGTTCATGGCTGGACAGGTGAGATTGAGTGGATGTCTGTGTGTGTGTTCTGTGTGGGTTTCTGTATGTGTAAATTATT
>JAZGTK010002844.1:0-29752 GCA_036877625.1 Ambastaia sidthimunki | reverse complement strand
AATACTTGAGGTAAAGACAAATAAATATGCTAAGGCCTTAAAGCTTCAGTGTGTTCACTCTGCAAAAACACACAGCACGTGCCAGTAACACCTATTCAGAGTTATGAAAACCTTCCAAAGCTGTGAATAATTAAGCAAATACAATTGGTTTCCTTTCCCTACCTTCAACTTATCTGGCTATAATGGACCACAGAAAGAGATGTGATCAAAAATCCTGTCAGTGCTCTTCAAGCATTTGTTACAAAAGCAGTGTTGCAACTCCACAGCCATGTTCAAGGTTGTGCATTTATAATGAGGGTCTGAATGATGGAAACTGCGTTTGTGTTAAAATTCCACAAACTCCTAAGCTAGTTCTGTGAGTGCTCATTACAGCTAACCTTGGGATATGTTTTGTGGCTAGGAATGTTTTAGAAAACTGGATGCCCTCATCTGATAGGTTATGTTCCTATTAACACAATATACTTTTCATTTAAGAAGTGTTATTTCCATGGTTACACAAGCTAATCAAAAGAGGCATTCAGTGCTTTAACTGGGGCTTATATTGGAAGAAAGGCATTTACCTATAGGTTTCAATGTTTTCTAGTATGACAAAGGAGTCATACATAATTTAAAAAACATGTCTTTGAACGATTACATGCAGTGAGTACTGCTTGCATAGAGCTTCTAAATTACTTTGCTTGTGTGTTTTACAGAGTTAACAGATTAATAATAAAGTCAAGCTCAATAAAATAACTGTGTAAAATATGACTGGGGAAAATTCTGTCAGATTGTGGTAGTTTCGTCAGATGTGTTTTTTTTGTTTGTTTTGATCAGATCTGTCCATTGTGCTGAAGTTTTTTTGGCTTTGAGGTTTCCATTTTTGGCTTTCAGGTTTTGGAAACAAAAATTATTAGTATTTATTAGTATTTAGTGTCATGCATTGCCTCTGTGTATGAAATAAAACAGCGCGCCAGATTCGCGTGGATGTTGCTGCAACATTCAGTGCGTGTTTGTTTTATATCTGATGTGCACAATAAACACCTTATAATCACATCAGCGCTGTCCGTTACCTGGCAGTCAGAATAAACATTGTAACCATGTTAGTTAAAATATGATTTTTTGTAATGTTATCTAAACCTGAAAGTATCCACAAAGAGCCAAAATAGAAGCTCAAGAATCAGAAGTGCGTAGATGAGAATTAAGGGGACTTTTAATAGAGTGCTGGTTTCATACTGTACTATAATAAAAATCAATCATTCAAACAGGCTATAGATGCCATAGAATCCGCGACATCCAACATAAAAGTATATTTTCAGCGATATAGCAAATCATTTTTCACTTATCTTGAGTTTTCTCTACATGAACTGGTAAACCGAAATATAATACATTCGTTTTGCGCTCCCTTTTCAGCAACTGTCTCATACCTTTTTCCATACACATAGGAAGTGAATATTTAAACTGCGGGGGCGAGCGGCGGTCCTATAATGTGCTCATTATGCTTGTGAGGCGGCGAAGCATAAACGCTATCAATGGCAATGCCATCGTTTCCCTCTCACCCGTGATATACGACGCGCTTAGACGCTCGGTGTCGTGTGGAGAAGCCAACAGAGTTCAAAAAGTCAAAAGACGCGTCTCGTGATGTAGCGGGACCCAGACAGTTCGTCTGTGTGCCAAAATGGAGATGTTACATCATCTTAATGGTCAAACAATGGGGCGTAGCGATGAACAATGCATATGCCATCTCATCTACCTTTATCTCGAGGGCCGAGGAAAAGTGTTGCCTATAATCTCTGTCATCTGTTTGAATTTCTTGTCTCCGTAATTCAGGACTATTGAAGGTTTGCACCTAAAAGGTTTGTACCATAAAAACAGTGTGATTGAAGCATATTACCAAGATAATGTTGTTTTTGTTCATTCTTGCGAGCTCACTAATCCTTCACCATTCTTGTCATTTACTGCTTGCGGATATTGATTTCTGTCATTTTCATTCTGGTGGTCTACATTTTGGGGGTGGCGAATCGTCTCTAAGAGACGATGTTTTGTACAACTTGCGGAAACAGATCGAGTTAATCTGGCCATTAAAGGCCTGTATCATCTGAACACTAGATGGCGCTATCATCCCAGCCAGCGCTTTATTTCATAGCTTTCAGCTCCTGCTTTGTCTGTGAGACGTACTTGGTCATCTATAAATGCTGGGTGGTGAGATGTTACCTTTTTTTGACAACTGGGGTACATTTGTCCTGGAAGGTATCTAAAAAGAAGAAGTTGTTTATTTTGTTTTGTATTACACTGATACACAGTGTAAACTTTTCCAGCTCTTTCTATTTAATATAAGCTATTTTATTAAAGAGAAACATGCCTCTAACAGTCAACTGTGTGTAGCTCTGCATTAACAGTCAGGGGGTATAAAAGCCGCCATCATTAAAGGGCACAATTATAGGCTTCAATTCACAGAGGTAAACATGTCATACATGCCTATGAATCCAGTGCTGGCACCACAGACCGCTCGCATCCTCTGTTCAGCCCATCCCTTACCCCCTGCCATCTGTCCCAATGTCCTATACACACTGCTCGCTCTGCACACAGCCTGAGGGCAGGAGCGGGGGTGCTGCGGCACAGCGGCCCCGACATCTGCTGCTTCCTTGGGCTTTGTGGATGTGGAGGCCCCCTGGGTCCTGGAGAACAGCAGCGGAGGCCGAGCATCCACACTGTCCTGTAGCAGGGCTCCATCACATTGGTGTTGGGACTGAGACTTTATGCCAATGATCACCATCCACACTCCAGGGAAGGGAGAAGGTTTTTGTGCCATTTGCCTTTGTTGTTAGGCTATAAGGTCAATTTGACCTAAATTAATATTTAAATTTTATGGAATGTTATGGGTATGGGGTGACACTTGGCATACACTTGCATTATCTGTGCCGAGAACCTTATTGGTTACTGATAATAAACCTCATATTATTTTATTTTGACACATTATTTATGTTTTTTCATTATGCCTAAGAATGTCCTCTGGGAATTAATATGCTGTGGTATGTACAAGAGCCACTTAATAAGATGCAGCATTTTGAAAGAATACCGTTTCTGATGAGTCTATCTATGAATAATGAATACTAGAAGTACTTTGATACTCTAACACTGTAAAAGGAAAAGAATCAAACTCTCAGAGTTTGCATTTCTTCTTCTTCAGCACTGTGCAGGGCATCTTTCTCTTCCTCACCATATCTCCCTGTTTCATTTTCCTCTCTGAGAAGCAGGGTGCACGGTATAGCATCCTCTTTTATCTCAGGAGCGATCAATAATGTATGGGACTCCCGGGCGAGGAGCTCCAGCTTGCTGCCGCCCTGCCGCACCACTCAGCGCTGACAGCCTCGCTCAGCACCCCATCTGCCAGTCCAGGCCTGGGCCTCCAATTAAAAATGGTACTTAGAGAACCCGGCAGCTCTCGTACAGCAAGTGCACACCCCCCTTCTTCCCTCTCACCAACCTCTGGAGACCCCCTAACCTACTCGCCCACACCGTATTGATCTTCAAGCAGATGTAAAAGACTATTGAGGTCATCATTCATTTTTTATCATTCCTGAAAAAATGTCAAAATTTGTGGCAAAAAACTACTTTGTGTCAGGCGTAATAGGCTCGGCAGCTGCTGAGCGGGACGATGGGATTCCGAGGCTCGACGTGCAGTTGCCTGCTTTTGTTGGTGCAAGTCAAAAGTCCAAATGCAGCAAAATCCAGTTCAGTTCTTGAACCTGAAAATCCATATTAAGGATCATTAAGTCCAGGATCGCTCAGGATCATTACTCAGAAAACGTCTTTCAAACGGTCTGACTTTCAACAAAGATGCATTCACCAGGAGGAGAACACTGGCCATTCTGCAGATGTGGTATTGATGAGCGTGCTTCAGCAGATGTGGGCTTTAGCAGCTCTCCGTTCAGGTCCAGACCCTGTTGTGGTCACCACAAGCCATTTAGAGCCAGTAATGACAAACACCAACGCTGCTGAATACATCAGTCTTTAATAAAACATTCAGAGGGTCTCACTGCACTGCAGGCCCACTGCCGGTGTTAATTAGAGGTGCTTAGTCAAGGCACTTTCCCACCAAATATTTAAATGCACTAAAACTTCTACCTGATGTGGTCTGCATACCCATCGCATAGATAGAACTGCTGCTCTGAGAGCTCTGCTTTCTAGGCGGAGAAAACCGTAGTGGAAAAAAAATCTTGCTGACTTTCCTTTCCACGATTCTTCAAGGCTGTCTAACCTCTTTGTCTGTCACATTGAACACTGTGATGACCATCCCTGTTCATCTGCAGGATCCACTATGTCTCAGTGTTGGCAGAATGATGACAGTGTGTCTAATCTAACCCAGCGTGGATGGAAGCAGAACAGCCCTTATCCAACACACAGGCCTCTGAGTTTCCAGCCTCTGTGGGAAAGATGTGATAAAGTGGCATGATATTCCCTCCAGGAGACGCCACGGCTGGAAAAAAAGAGAGGTGAGGTCTTCGTCAACATCGGCTATTAGCGTCCCACAAATCAGCTGGGTTAACAGGGGAAATAGCTTTCAGACTCTCCCCTCTGGAGGAGCAATGGAGAAAGAGCCCCAATAGTTTTGCACAGCTAGCCATTCATAGACCTCCGATTTATGGGCAACCCCAGAACAGGGCATCTTTGTGCAGAGCCCTTCACTGTACCAAATACAGCTGCATAAATTATCCTTTCATTGGGCACTTTGCCCGCTCCTCTCCATAACCTCAGCTAAACTTTTTTTCATTTTTGGAGAGCATATGGTGAGACCCTGTGGTCTCTCTCATGTTCTATCAAATTATGTTTTTTTTGTTGATGTGTATGTAATGTTTTGGAAGCTGGTGTCCATCAGACACTAGGTTTCTGAACTAACTTAACCAGCAAGACTCCCATGATAAATCAACTTTACCAAACCCACATAACTAGCACCAAACCAGCATAAACCAACCTCAACCAGCACAGAAATGTATGCTTGTCTTCTCAGCAGGGCTGGACAGTCATTATTGAAAATGGAACATCATGAGCTGTATGTTCATGTATATAACTGCCACTGCGACTCATTATGTGACCGAGTTCCATGGACTGGCTTCCTTTTATATCCGTCCGTATTTCCTGCTGAAAGATTGAAGATCTGTTGAGTTAATTATCTTGCTCCTTTCCATACATGGACACTTAAATGTAGTGATAAGAAGCAGGGTCCTCTGCTCTCTGTAATGAGCTTTACCGGGAATAATGGACATAAGCTACAGCGCTGGGTAATGTCAGTGACAGGACTCCAGCACAATCTTAATTACCTGCACATCCATGCCTGACATAACATGAGTCCATCTCAGCCCTGAGCAGCAGAATCTGTCAGCCTCGCTAAAGGACCCCGACAGTGCGAGGAACCTTCTCGGCCCCTGCACAGATCATTCTGCTGGTCAACGTTGACCTTTTCCCCCAAGTTTTCCTCTCGTCACTCAGGAGTTGTGCAGTTTACGGAAACCTCATTTTGTGTGCTGGGAGAAAAGAACCGTAAACGTGATGCTGCAGCATCAATGAAACATTACGTGAGTTGCAGGAGAGGGCCGACAGAAGCGTCACTCACTGCAGTGTGAATCCGCTGAACTTCCTGCACCTGTCTGCATGCAATGAGGAGGCTTTGGGTCTTAATGAAATTTAGCATCGCTCTCGCTGGAATTTAAACAGCTGCTGCAATCTGCAGAGATGGAGGTGGGCTGACAACACCTCCACTGGCGCTAATTAGACCAGCCAAGGAAAGGAAACTCACAGAGCATATATTAGGAGGGACCATTTTGCCAAGAAACGTTCAATATTTTTATACTGCTGGTGCAAAACAATTAGTGAAATTCAGCATGAAATGTAACATAAGACAGAAAAATGTTTTTGTGAGGAATTTCATCACATTTAGTTCTGAAACTACAGAGAGAGAGAGAAAGAGAGAGACAGGATCACACTGTCTTGTGTTAATACAAATGATGCTGGGATTTAAAAGTGTCAGATTGTGAAAGCATTCACCTGCCGTCTGCAAGATGTGGAACACGCCTGGGCAAAGTTCCTGCTCTCTTTTCCCTATTATCACCATTGTTTTCTAATGGACAAAAAAAGAAAAATAGAAGACAGGCAGAGAGAGAAAGACTTAGAGTTTGTTTTGATCTCAGTGTCTTTTAGAAGAGAAAGATTCAAGCTGTGTGATGTGTCACACAGAAACACTCACCACACAGAACACATCTAGTGACTGCTCTGTTTACAACATTTTTGTCTCAGTCTTTTATAGTGTGAGTGAACCAGAGGTGATTTTTAGATGCCATTATTTCAATTTTCATGAAAGGTTTATTTGTGTATTAAAGGCAGACAATCATGTGTGTGTGTGTTTTCCCACAATGCACTTGTCATTCCATCAGACTATCAGGCAGAATGGGCAAAACGTAACTTATTTTATTCTTGAAATAAAGCAGTAAGCCACAGAAGGCTGTGTGACAGCGATTTAACCTTGAATAACTGAGAATAGCTACATTTATGAATCTCAGTAATCAAAACAACTCTTTGTTAATTTATGTATTTCATTAAGTAGTCAAATGTGCATGATTTCCAAGCAACATGACACATTAGCATACAGTATATGGTCAACATTTATTTACCCCACCTCTTGTACCAACCCATGTTATTTTCTTTCCTGAGTGAAATTTTAAATAATATGATATGTAAAGCATTATACATTATTAAAATAGTTCATGTAATCTATGTGCAGCTGTAAATTTTATGAGCAATAATATGGGGTTCGAACAACTCAAGGGTAAATTACATTACTTCTAGTAATTTTTATTTTTGGGCGAATTTTCCCTGCGTTATGTAAGGAATTTACAAACATACATGTAATACACGACATGTATTTTCACCAAACATTATCTGATTATAATAAATGCAACACTGATTCAAACATCTGCAGTCGTAATCCGTTCAGGAATCTGATTTACACAAGATTAATCTGAATGCTTGACTGCTTTATCTCAGGCTTAAATTCACTCTGAATAATAATAAAATTCAGGAGTAACCGGTTACAGTCCTGGAGCTCTGCACTGGCTTGAGTTGACTCCCTGTGCTGAGGTGGCAGTGATTCAGATGTAATGGGTCCTGTGTTTATTTAAATGGTTTTTCCATCACGGGCTGTAAAGTGAAGGAGCAGGACACTGCTGCAGTAAACAGGCTTGTGACTACACTGATTTATAGCCCATTAGGAGCAGAGAGGCACTTTACTGCTTTAAGCTAATCTGAGCTCCACTGGCACTTCTGCTCAGTGTGTTAGTGTGTTTACATGGATATGGGCTCATGTGTGTGTGCGAACAGTTAGCATTACAACAGACTGAGGTAATGGGCTATGTTTTGCTTTGTTTGGCTGTCACATGTACACACACACACACTGGGGCAGAGAGGTTATTGATCTAAACCTCCTTAAGCAGATAAAAGCGCAAACCTGGGACATCAGGTTCCCAAACAGTGTTCTGAGGCGACAGGCCATCCACCAGAAAGACTATCACATCCCATTTGTTTTATAAAGGTAATTTTACTCATCCAAACAATGTCATTCCATTTGACTTCATCACTCTTCTAGTAAGGAATAAACCTGGGGTCATTTAAGGCGGTAAAGCACTGCAGCTTCTAAATCCAGAGAAAACCACCCTGGGAACATCTCGCAACCTCACTGGAGCCCAGAACACTTAACAGTGACCGCTTGACATCACTTTAATTGCGTCCCTGCACACACTACGCAAACAGAGTCACCAATCAACCCCTCCCATCATGCGCCTGACCCGGACCTGTCATTTCAAAGGTTTTTAAACCACTGATGGTCCATTTCTCCATAAGTAAGCTCTGCCCGTCAGCTGTTTAAAGGGTCAGTTGCAGGCTCCAGGGAGGGTGGTCGAACCTCCCACAGTGGCCCCTCCGCCACCTCTCCCTTAGGGGGCCGATTAACATTTCCATCTAGAAAGCACATCCATCCAGATAACCTTTTCATATAGGATCAACATGATTGTAAAGTGGCCGTAAGTCACGCCACTTATCATAGGTTTAAAAGAGCAGCGTTGTCATCAGAGGGCCTGTCATAATTGCTCCGGACTAAATAATTCATCATGGGTCACGCTGGGGTTAAGTGGAAATCGCCCAGTGGGTATGAGGGCACAGCATAATGCCTGCATTGTGCATGTGACAAACATCTATTCGTAAACCAAAAGCTTTGGGTATTTTAACTGTTTATAATCTTTATCTGCAATATGGTCATATGGTTTACAACGCAAGATGAGGCCCAGTGACATTGTGATGGAATTTTAAATAGGAATTTAGCACACAAATCCATTGCTTTAATTTAGGAGGCCTGGGAAAAAGTTTAAATGGTTGGGCCCATTCCCCCCTGAGCCCAATCAGTGGGCTATACTACAGACCTCAGTGAGCCCCAGTCATCACAGGGCCCTATGTAACATTTCTGTTTGGGTCCCCTGATGTCAGCCCTGGTGGTGTAGTCAACACTGTTAAAATATTTCTTTATAGGAATTGTGTTGGTATTGGCAGAAGAATGCAGATGTTCCAGAATAAGTTATTTTACATGAAAATCATTTGATTGCACTATGTATATTTTTATAAGTGATGGTTCTCAATTCCCCACCCTAATTATTTATCACAGCAAAACAAGGCTCTCTTGAAAATGATCAAACATGAAATCATTTTGAGTCGATGTGCACAAAAATGTGCTTGATTGTCCATCTAGATAAAATCTAGCTGTCACCAGATCAGTGTTCAGAAGTTTTCTTGCTCTCTATTTTCATTAGATTGTATTACAATCGCGCAGCACCGGTTCACACTACAGTCATGTTAACCGTGACCTTAGCAGATCAATATAACAAGTTATCAGTATAAAAACCAGTGGACCTGAAATCAGAGGAACAAGACATCTGTGAGAATGTAATCCGAACATATGAATATATCGTATATCACATGCATGCACACGCACATTCTCCCCTGACACTGTGGTAGTTGCTTACAAAAACACCAGGTTGCTCTGCCTGGTTTAACGCTCAATACGTCTCCTCTCACTCAATCCGTCACTCTCACTCCCGAGACAAAGCTCTACAAACTCTCCACATGTCATTTTACAAGCCACTGGACCACTACAGATAAGACTATGTGGAATATGAGACACAGGGCCTGCCATAAAGACAAACACACAGTGAGACGGCTGAAGAAAAGCCGCGGGGACAATAACACGCAGAGAGAAGCACTCAAAGGTCACAATAAAATATTGAGAGATCCAAGCGTTACAGATTCTGATTCATAAGACTGCAAGTGAGATTATTTTTATGCTGCGTGAAAACGTAGCAGCGGTGAACTAGTCCAAGTCGATGAGGGATGTGCCGCATTTGAAGACCTGAAGAAAAAAATGAATGCACAGGCAGGGGTATCATAGCTTCAAGCGAATGTTAGACCCCCTCCCCCATGCACACACAGCAGTGGTAGAAAAGGGAGTGAAGATTCATTTGCACTGAATAAATAAACAGTTTCAATGTGAATGAACTTAAGCAGATCCTGAAACATTTATGCGTATAACATCCAAAGCGAAGGATTTAAAACCGTGAATGTCGTTTCTCATTAGAGCACGGTATGCATTTGGTCTGAGGAACTATCTCGTAATGTAGACATCTATGAGACTTTACTGAAAGCTCTCAAATGGGCACGTACATTTATCAGTTAAGTACTTAATCCTAAATACTTTAAAATTCTGATTCAGATTACAGTTTTACTAAAGGAATTCAGTTTCAATTATTCACTTCAGCTATTCCATTTCAGTTTATATTCTTTAAGTACTTTCAAAGAAGCTTCCAAACCCAAGTCAAAATGTAAAAAATATATGTATTCAGACTGAAAAAGAATTGGCTCATAAGAGTCTCTCATTCATGAATCAGACCACAGACTTTCACAGACTTCATATTTTCACTGTATGTTTGTTGCATTCAGCTAGTGAGAATGCAATATAAAGAATGTATTGCTTTACCATGCTGCTATGGAGTCACTGGTCAAACTTTAGCAGAAAATCACTTGCTTCCAGTATCTTTATAAAAATGCAACTAGTCAAGACAGCGGCCCAATTGTGTGTGTATGTGTGTGGATTGTATGTTTTTGTATGAGTCTGACTGAGTATTCTGTGTGTGTAGAAAGCACAACTGTGAATGTGTACATGGGTTGGGAGTCATACAAAACTCGGTGTGTAT
The DNA here is from genome assembly GCA_036877625.1 of Ambastaia sidthimunki. NCBI lineage: Eukaryota > Metazoa > Chordata > Actinopteri > Cypriniformes > Botiidae > Ambastaia > Ambastaia sidthimunki. The sequence goes on along the minus strand of JAZGTK010002844.1, from coordinate 19,487 downwards.
GTGTGTGTGTAGGGTATCTGGCAGGCCTGCAGATGAGGACAAAAAGCCTGGTGCAGTAAGGGGCCAGCTGAAGGCAAAAGGGGGACTCTTTTAACTGTTCAGCCTTACACTTAACAAGCTCTCACAAGGCCTGCCTGTGTGTAAGTGTGTGTACATCTGTGGATATAAGGCTCCAAACACAGGCACTGGTGACATACTTCCGAAGTCTCGCAGCAAATGCAGGCAAATGTCCCGTGGAGTGAGAATGATGCGCTGTTGTCTGCAGGCTTCTGATTGCCTTCACCTCCACACCTCACCCCAATCACAATCACATACTACCCAGGAAATGCCGCAGGACGCATGTTGATTTATTGCGTACATGCATCTCAAAAATCGCCTTAAACGCTAATGACGCATTCAGCTGCAGAGAGTAATCGCGAATACGTCACCACGCTGTGACTTATTGCGATTGCAGATGCGCATGGACAAGTGCATGCACTAAACTGAGTCAACGGTGTGATTGAATTTGAAAGCTTGTTAGAGCGTATTAAGTGGAAGATAAAGTACAATATAAACAAGCACAATTCAATTAAAGCCTGTTGCAATAAAACAGATATCTATGCCAATTCAAATGTAACCGATAAATAGATCCATGTATGACATTTTTTAAGGGAGCTGTGAATAGATTGTGATCTATTTTCCAAAATCACTAATAAGTTACACATAGTGTCCTGCTAAACAATTCTTAATGGGATAACATTAAACGTCTCTTTATATCGCTAATATAAAGGCTAGGCGGCATATATCACCTAAAGCTTGTGGCTCAGCCTGACAAAATGTGGACAGAATGGTTTGTGTTCTGGGTTTCATTTGGTTCTAGCATTATAATTTAAGATAATTTTTGCAAGTGCCTGCTGGATACAGCAGTGCGGTACAGTATAACAGTTAAAACCTTTTTGAAGTTCAAACAATTAATGCTTTTAATTTTAATGTTAAGGGGGTGGCTTAGTGGGTAGCATTGTTGCTTCATAGCAAGAAGGTTCTTAGTTCTTCATCTGTCAGTGTGGGTTCTCTCCAGGTACTGAATTTAAGTAAAAATTGCCCTTAGGTGTGTGTGTCTGTGAGTGTGAGCCCTGCAATGGACTGGCTATCCAGGGTGTTTTTTCCTATAGCCAGAGGTACTGGGATAGGCTCCAGCCCTCTATGACCCTGCAGAGGACAAACAGGTTTGGAAGATGGATGGGTATATGATTGAGTTTAAATGATTTCACCATATCAGTATCAGTGTGTTATCTGCTTCTCTAAAATTTAAATTTCTAAACCAAGAAAATAATTCAGAAATCTGCAAGTCAATCTCTTACACAATCATTTGAATTCAAACTAAACTGCTATAAATCCCTTTATATATCCCGTCCAATTACCTACCAGCAAATGGACAGCGTACATCTGCATCTCAACCCACCAGTTCTTTGTTGTCCATAGCAGAGAACAATTCACACTCCACTTGGTGTCACATGCCCAATTAGAAAAAGCGTACGACTCGGTTCCAAGATTGTAAACCATCTGTTAGTCCATCATTAACACCCCAGCCTTTAACTGACAGCCCTGAATTTGTCTCTTACCACCTCTGAACATATTGTTGCAGGGGAAAATGTATTCCTAACAGAAATATACTAGAAAACACACCCTCATCCCCACAAGATCAGCCATGGAAAGGCCACCACAGCCTTGGTGAAGAAACTGTGGAGTAGTTAGTAGCCTCAGGGGCACAACACAGGATGGATCCTCTTTCACTCCCTGAAAGCTCTTTGAACATGCAAAGTGCTCCTGTGAATAGCCTGGTGTTGTGTGACTGTGTAAATAATACATAGACACAATAGTGATGGAAGCCTGCGGAATATTTGTGCAGTTTTGAAGACCATCGAGAATATTAAGGGCTAATATAACCCCATTAAATGCCATTTGTGATAAATATACGATGCAGCTGTAATTCTTAGACATAACACAGACAGAGTGATTTACAGAAACTGGAGTGAGAGGAATCAAATGAATATTTATGTGCGTGTATGAGAAGAGAAGTGGCGATGATGAAACTGATCAGGAGGCAGAGGCTGCAGCTGCTGTTGCCGGGCGCCTGCGCTGCGCTCATTGACATCCAGTGAGGGGGAGCATGTAAGCTCATGATCCTTATGTAAAGACTGAATGGAGCAGGTTTAAATTAGATGCTGATGGGCGGAGTCTCAGAGTGTTGCCTTGGCAATGATAGGGGGCACTGTTGCATTGTGGGACCTTACAGCTGTTTAGTGCTGGCAGGAGTAGCGGGCCATCAAAACAAAATTGTAATCACACCCAAGTGTTAAAACTCATTATCACCACTGCTAGGTTGTTGTACCATTACTCATTTGTGTGCTTGGGTACGTAGAGCATTGTGTTGACAAGTGTTTTGTGATTGTGATGTTTGCTTAAAAGCAGCTTGTGTGATCCAACGTGTTTTGTACTGGCTGTGTTGTTATTATTGTCGTCTGTTGTTCTAGCAGAGCCAGAACACATGTGAGAGATGCGACAGAACTATTGCTGAGGACCGGAAAAAATAAACATGGTAGATTTTCTGTCTGGATGTTGCGCCACAGAAGGGCCATTGGTTGGGGTCCAGTATGACACACTATACAAGATAAAATGATTGATTCTTGCATCACAATGTCCTTTGTCATTTACAAATCACCACAACACACTACATAAAATGGATCATGCCAAAATTGGGCTGATATTGTATAATCTGAAGCCAGCATAAGAAAGATTTGCTGGTTAAGCTACAGAAAAGTCTGGTTGGAACACCAGCCATTCAATGCAGTGAACCAGCATCCCAGACAGAACATATGCTGGTGTCCAGCATTGCTGTTCTGTACTTCCAGTAGGAGTGTGTGTGTGTGTGTATATATATTGTGGCCACTTTTATATTCTGATAGCTGACTGGAAATGGGTTTTCTATCTCCTATCTGAAACCAAATACATTGCAGTTCCTGTCATCCATGGAGAATATTCAGCTGGGTGGGCACCAGTTTGCACAGTGTGGTTATCTGATTACATAGACTGATTGTGTGTGTGTGTGTGTGTGTGTGTGTGTTTGTTTTTAAATAGGGGATTAAATGGATCTCTTTAATGGGTGAAATGTTGAAGTGAATGTATATTTATTAGTTCGTCTGAATAAGAATTGAAACTTCACCTTTACATTTGGAGCTGAGTATAGATATGAGTAAACTATACACAATCGTTTACAACATATGATATCGAGGCACATATGGATTTTGTTACCCTTCAGGGCATGTCGACCCATGCTAAGAATTGCAAGATAAAACTCCACAATTCGAGCACAAACTGCATCTTAAATGTGGCATATGACACCACAGATAAGCACAGTCAGAGCACAATTGCCTACAAATGTGATTCACAGTTTAAACAAATTCTCCCTAGAAGCATGCAAGACTTTTTTATAGAATGTAATGCTGGTAATTACACCAGCAGCTGAACAAATCCACCCAATGCCTAAATCATTGCATGTTCTCAATTTTGGCCGCTTACTGAAACATATTCTGCCATGCACCACAATTTTAAAAAAGGAAAAACCTGTTTACACATAGGACAGAGGAATTGGGACGTGAGAGATGGGCTCAGTTATAAGCTTGGCTTTTATCTCAGACCATAAGCACAAATCGTTTTCCTAAAGCTGGGACTGGATGCAATTAAACCCCCGATCTTCACTCTCAACTCTATACATTTCCTCTCATATCACATGCATGTTTGAGTAAAGCTGGTTAGCCTCTGCTGGAGAAAGATGTTCACACATTAGCAAGATAAACGCTGAGACTAGGGCTGTAATTGTTCCATTTACACACAATGACACAGCTGACAGTGGTGTATGTCTTGTCCATCATAACATTTGGGATTACAGTGACACTTGTTAAAGTGATTGTTGCATAATATTCACATAATATCTGTCTGATATCCACACCATCAGTCTAATAAGATTGTGTAACTTTTGTGTTGACGGTTTTTGTCAGCCTGTTCTAAAGGTTCTTGCTGCTGTGTTTTAAGCATTCACTGTATGATGTACAGTATCCCTAAAAAAGTGTTTGTATTTACAATTGTGAATGTGGTACAATGGTAATACCGTGTTTTTGGACATTTATCATGGAAAATCATGTTTTTAAGACCACAACAAGACCATACTACAAAATCATAAGAAGTATTCTGAAGAAATATGTAAATGTCATAGTAAAAGTAAACCTGTAATCATTTTGTACCATGTTATTTACTATAGTAACCTTGTATTTTACTTAGACACCAGCACTGTACCATGGTACCAGCATAGAAATTGTTCTGTCAGTTTTACAGACATTATCTTAATGTTTTAAATCATAGTTATTTTTATATACTATATGTTTTTTACATATATTTTTAAATTTCAACAAAACACTATACAAACAGCTGGAATTTCATATACCAGTTATGTGTCCATAACCATCAGTTATTTTTGCCTTCAAGTGAAAAAAGCTGACTAACAACATACGCAAACAATATAAACATTTAATGCCATTAAAGTCTTCCTTTCACCCATTGTTTTATTATGTCCTCTTGAAAGAGCACATGTCCTGATAACCAGTAGTTTAGCAGCAGGGTAAGACCAAAAGGAAAGAGGAAGGACAAAGGGGAAGGTCTGTGGTTAAATTATCCCTCATCCTGCACAGGAAGATGTACCACTGAGCCACAAAAGAGCAGTGTGATAAGAGATACACACACTGACACACACTGAGAAGATGTGCGTCAAACCTGCATGTGTTTGTTTATGTGTGTTACTGTGTGGACAGATGTGCGCTGCGGGGGCCTGACTGAGTGACCAGCGTGGGAAAGTTCAGAGGGACACACACCACAGGGTAAAAGGGCATTTATGGATGCCCAACCCAGAGAGCGAGAGAGAGAAAGAGAGAGAGAGCCCTATGGAGCATATAGAGGCAGGCAGGGTGATGTCACCGGTATAGATGTGTACACATATTCAGTCTGAGGGTATTGTTATGAAATCTGAGCAGCGAGTGGGTTGTTATGAGTACATGGTTTGATAACAGTGTGTTCTGTAATCACAGTGGACGTGCTGACTGTGGGAGGCTGAGCCAGATCTCTGCTACTCAGCTCATGGCAACTGTAATTTTCTAATATCGTCAGGTTACACAACTTGTGCCCATTAGAAATAAGGTGAAGTAAATACACAACAAATGTCTCAATACAGTACAGTATCATACAGAAAAAAAGTTCTTAAAATTAAACACTAAATTTTTTTATATTTCCATGTACATGTACTATATAGGCCCAACAATATGCACAGTTAACACACAGTTTGCATTGGATGTCTGGTTGTTGATGTCAAACTCAACAGAACAACAAAATGGAGGCATTTGCTTCCCCTTTTATAAGTTAATATGCTTTATGTTTGTTTTACTGTACACAATTATATGCTTAGATGATTTGCTATTATGTGCAATTAGCATATACCCTTCTGTCTGTGACCTTATTAGAGCCCATCTGTGGCCCACCAATCAGAACTGATTTAAGAATTGATTTAGGAGCATGAGAATATATGCAGCAATTGACTGATGCTCGGTGGGGCTCTTGCTTGAAACCAAAGTCAAGATCAATATTTTTTGTGTCACTGATAATAGAAAAGGAAAATTACTGACACACAACAGCAAGTCATTATTGACACTTTCATAATAAGCAATGTTGGTAATTTTTAAGGGGTTGTGAGTTCCCAGCATGCATTGCAACATGAATGAATTGTCCAGTTTTTGTAATTTCCATTTGCTTGCTTTATGTATGCTGTTGTTAATGTTGTTTTTATCATCACTGTTAGTTTCATGTCATGTGGTGATGTATTGATGTGTTTGTTAATAGCTACAATTATCAATGTTTATATGTTATGAGGATCTATGTGCAATAAAAATCTTAAATGAAACTTCTTTTACAAAATGTTCTTTTCATTTCCGGCAAACAGCTATTCAAGATGTTCTCATCTTTAGAGAACTGTGCATGATAAGGACAAATAATATCAAACCAGTTTCCTTGAATGCTAATTGAAGGTTTGCTAAACTAGAGCTCTATAGAGGCTGGCTGAGGGAGACCTTCAGCATTTAGTCAACAAACAAAACCATATTGGCTACAAAAAAGCATTCTGAGAACAGTTGTAAATATCACCCTACCTTGATTTTCAACCATTTATTTTTATTTTTGCAATGCAAAGATAAACATAAGTTCATATGAATAGAGATCTGCAGATTTGAAAATGCTCCAAAAATACTAAACTCAAATTAATTAATAGTTTAAGATACTAAGTTGAAAAAAATAAAAAATGTCCAAAAGCAACACATTTTTTTGTTTGTTGATGAAAATATTTGATTCACTTAAGGTATATTTTCATCATTTGTTCAAAACATTAGAGAAAAACGAGGTAAGTAACACTCAGGGTAACTTCAATTCTCTGATTTGGACTAAAACAAGAGGAACAACAGTTGAGGTTAAACAGTGTCCAAATGTGAAGTGCCCTAAAATCAATAGTTTGTGTTCTCACATGCATTAACATGTTCAAAGCCATTGATATCCTATATGAACAAATAGATTAAAAAAGGCTAGTTTGGAGGACAAAGGAAGACAGCTCTGCCATTGGGATTTCTTCTGAATTGGTGTTTGCATTTTGATGATGTGTTTTCCATCACAAACACAAACATAAATCGCTTCAAAGAGTGATTCTAATTCAAAGTGAGACTGAGGAAACTTTCATCTACTGAAGCGCCTCCTCCATCTGAGAAAGGAGGCAGAGAATGAGTTACTATTCCTGCTTTTAATGCTGCAACGGTAAAAGCTTCAAAACAAGGACCAACTTACTGTTTAAAAACCAAACATTTCAATAGACTTATTATAAAGGGTTTCAAAAAGAACTAGGCCTATTGAAAACATAAAAGGTATGCTACCAAATGTGATTTTTAGAAATTAAGTTTATTTACGCACACCACCGCTGTTTAATACAAAATGCGGTGATACTTTACAACAAGGTTATATTTGCTAACATTAGTTACTGTAACTACCTTAACATAACAATTAACTAAACAATGGTTATTTATGCATTAGTGTTATGAATGTAATCTTACTGTAAAATGTTACACTAAATATTTTACTAGACTAGTTGCACCAACTAAAAACTTTTTATATAGTGACCCAAAATTATTGGTTTTAATGAGACATGCATTTTTATCATTGAACCGTTACAATCGGTATTGTTGTTATTTGCATGTTTTAAATGTTTTATTTGCATATTGTAAAAACACTTTCATACATTTAAAATGTCTACTGTCTCTCTGCCAGCAAATAAAATATATAACATCTGTAATACGATAATTAAGCCTTACACTGAGAATTATGTGTCCCTGACATATTCATGCTCCACCTCTTAATTTTTGATGTGTGAAAATCAGCATCTGCCAACAAGACAGAAGTCAAGTCATATGGAAATAATTCTATACCAGCTTTCCTGCCGTGCCAAGTAGCGTTGCCATGACACCCCCCACAGTCTTCCATGTCACCTTCATATGGAGCTACTGAAACATGTAAGAACATGCATGTGCACTCAACGAGAAAGTGCTTAATTAATCTAAAAGATCATTTTAGGTATGTGTGATTACATGTTTTAAGACATCTGCTCATGGTTGCAAGTGCAACACACATCAAACACACATTTTTTAACCTCTACCCACCTTCACAGAGACATTTGCCTAAAATGTCTATTCTTCATTCTACTCTTCTGTCTATTCGTCAATTTCTACATTCATATTCAGCCTCGGTTCAGATAGATGTTTAATGTCTTCAATTGTACCAATCAGACACAGGCAAGCTCTTCTGAAAATCCCACCAAGCAATTGTACAAAACTATACATTTAAAACACCTCATTTCCTTACGCAGGAAACAGAGCAATAGTGGAAAATATTAAAGTTGGTTTGGTGTCCACTGTTGGCAGTCCATCACCAACAGTGAATCTTTAACGTCTATTGGCCTGCAGGTGAGTTGCTTGTCATGACTTCTCAGAAATAAGCAATCCTGATACGATTCTTCAGACGGAGAGAATGTTTGTGTGAAATGACCCATTTTCTTCAGGGCTTCAGGCGGTGCTGATTTCACCCTGTTCAATGAGGTTTCCTGCTTTGCTGTAGCAGCTTTCAGACAATTTCACCAAACTCTCAGTTTAACAAACAGGTGAATGAGAGTGTGGAAATCAAAGTGAACTTAAAAAGCTGCAGGGTGTAGAAGGGAAGCCAGTGAAAGTTCAGCCTGCTGTTACTAGAATTCAGAAGAACAGAAACTAATATTTTACTGCTAAATACCACCTGGTCATGTTTTCTGCCATTAAATGCTACATTTGCTGATCAGTGTTAAAGTAAATGATATAAATCTTAATGAGATTAAATGGAAAGATAGATTTTTCTGCAGTTTCTAAAGACCCTTGTTGTTTCTCATGGGTCTTTTGTAAAATATTAGATATCATCAATAATGTCACAAACTGTGTTTAGATTTGCACAAAAAAAGTCTACAATCTAAAGTCAGAAATTTTAATATGAATTTAATATAATGATATATTATCTAATTATCCCAAAACGAGATTTATGCTATTCATGAGATAATCCATATATATTCTTACTGTATACCAGAAACTTTTCTCATCTATGAGATCATGTTTATTCCTCTTATTTTAAGAAAAAACATCTGAGAAATGAATCAGATGACCAGCACAGTGTTGATTGGTTTCAGCCTCAGGTGACCTCAGCGGTCTGCCCACAGTTCACTCACAAAACTGCCACAATCTCTAGCTCCAATCTGGTTGCCTGACTGGTGCAACTTCTACATATTAACTATGTAGACAATAATGAAGAGTTTATCCTGTTATTCAAACCTGCTGTGAAACCTGGCCAAAAGTTAGCTAGTTAAGAAGCCTGGTGGGGACATGGGACCCCATGACACACTGGTAATGGTAATCCTTTCAGCTGGAATGGAAACAGTGAAGCAATCATTTACATATGGCATAATTTAATGAAATATTAACTTAATGAGGTTATTATGAAAAGAGGAAAAAGGATTTTTTTGCAAACCAAAGCCCAGGTGGCTGGTGTAGTTATGAATGCTGATCGTATGCGGCGAGAATGATTTAAATACTCAAAAAGCGTATTTGAAGACTGCACACAATGTGACAGATGTAGAGAGGTGTGCAGGTTGTGTGCATGCATGACAAATAAAATATTAATTATGAGTGAGAATGGAAATAACCAGATGTGAATGTCTAACTGTTTTTTCTTCCAGAAAATATGTGTAGGCATAATTATTTTGGAATGTAATTATATGTCACTTTCAAAAGACATTAGCATAGAAATAGCACTTCACTTTGTGAAGGTCCATAAATGCAGTTGAAGAAACAAAACAGACCTGACTGGTCTCTGACTGAAACACAATTACAATATATTGTTAAACAAATAACATAGATTAAAAAAATGTTAGTCGCAGGTGACACATATGACATTTATTAATTGTACAGTTTAGGCTGATGATCTAAATCCCTGGTCGGGCAATATTGTGTTTGAATGCATGAATTCAGACCTGATGGATTAGATGTCAATTGCATTTTTTCAATTCCCTTATCATTTACAGAACAGCCTAGTAGTCTAAGCCTCCAAATCCTCATCCTCTCATTTCTCTCCTCCATTCACCCCCCACCCTCACCCGTCCCACAAATATATATGATCTTTTTCCATCTTAGTGTGGTATCTATCCCTTTTTCTCTATCTTACATTAGGTTGGACTTCCTCTTTTCCATTTCATATCCCCCTCCCTCCACCTTCTCTCTCTCTCTCTCTCTCTCTTGCTCTTTCCTGTGTCACCTCAATCATCTTATCCTCACAGCCTCAGGCTTGCAGATATCACAGGGGATGGAAGGCGATTTCCTGCATTTTCACTCCATCTCATGCGGCTGTGTGGAGCGGCTACTTGTGTATGCAGGGTGATGCAAAGGCTAGTCCGTCTGGGAGAGGATTAGCCCAGTGTGATTACTCGACTAAGGGGTTAACCTGTCTGAGGGGTTAACCACACACACACTGCAGGACTTTGGGGGGTGGGGTGGGGTTCCTGACTGCCTCTTATCTTTCTGCTGCTCATCTACTGAGGGGAACTTGGAGAAAGTCATTAGAAAGGCATTGTGGGACCTTTCATGGTTTTATCAAAGTTTTCAGTGAACACGTAGATTCAGTAAATTGGATACGATCATTAATAAACAAAGAAAATATGTTGGTTGGGGAATTATAGAACATTTAAACTTTTTTTCCTTAAAACACACAGGCAACTATAAACCTGTTTGCCATTTTTAGTAAAATTAAAAGTTCTGTTCAATTGGTAGAGCATTGTGTTACAACAGTACAATGGATCTGGGTCTGATTTCCAGGAAACATACAAACTGATAAACAGTGATACTCTGAAGTCGGATAAAAGCGCCTGTTTAATGCATAAGTACATAAGTGCAGAAAACAACTGTCAATGACAACAAGTAATGTTCATAAAATTCACTTACAGCATCAATAAGACTGTATTAAAATAGCCTGTTTATTTGCCCAGCTCTCAAATTAAAGCGCAGCTCATAAGACTGTGATATTAATTATTTTACAGTTAGTTGCATTTAAACAAAGTTTACACACATATATTTACAGTATATATAAGACACATTACAGCATATTGTTATATCTCTGGTCTGCTGCACACAAACCACAAACAGCATATAAAAACAGCTACGGTATATGCAGCCCATCTTGTGTTTGAGATTCAGTGTGAGTGTGTGTTTACACTGAGGGTGTTATTGAGTGGTCGTGCTCCAGTGATTGTGAGGTGTTTGGGGAGATGTGTGTGAGGGATGAGGGCGCTCAGTGCTGGGCCGTGGGAGAAGCTGGAGGTTAAAGATTGATGCTTGTGGACAGACACACTCCCTTCTATTTTACTTGGACCCCTACTGAGGGCAGAAACACATTACATTCCTGCTGTGCAACATGATACACAGTTTCAGGAGTTAACTCACACCCCCAACCTTTACTCCAATTTCACTGAAAATTGGGGAAAATTTATATTTCTTAGTGTTTGTTAGGTTTCCCTTTTGCTTTGATGACAACATCCACTTAAGCTGGTATTAACTCCTTAAGAACTCCTATCATGAATGATAATTCATGTTATCCCAGCATGTTTTGAGAAGAGCATCTTAAGTTCTTTAGTGGAAGTAGACAATCCGATCTTTCATACAAACCTGTAAAAAACATTACATCAACATGTTTGACCCCTTTTAATGTTCTGTATTAGTGCAAAAATATTTCTATTTCTTCTCCATTTATCATATCTTTTTTTAATAGTTATGATATTTTTTTTATTTACATTGCGGATGTTTAACTTTGTTTTCAGGTTTAAATTAGATTATGCATTCAGAGTTTTGGACCATAAGTGTCATACACAATCTTAAGAATCTTATACATGAAATATGACATTTGCCAGTTAAATTTCAGTTCTTGAGAGTGCATATAGAACTCTAACACTTGTTACAGTAACACCAACTGTAAATTTAATATCAAACATACTTATTGTGCTTACTTTCTAAACAGATTTGTCCTGGAGAAATTTTAGAGCAGGGAAAGGATCTAAATGTGTGAGGGGGGGAGCAAAAACACTGCTGGAAAATGATAGTGAACCATGAAATCATGCCCCCCTCTGTAATTTACTTTCAGAATTGGGTTTACGGGCAGCAATTTCTTTAATACACTGTTTTAAAGTCATGCCCTGTGCCTTATTTTTCTTCAGTTGTGTCTTATGCCATGCGATATTTCCCACAGCTGAATAGATTTATGTTTTGTGTCTTGTTATAAAGTATCCCTCTCTCTCTCTCACTCTTTTTCTCCTTTTCTCTTCCAGACTCTTCCTTGCCGAGACGGATTGATTTTTGTTTGCTAGCTCGAGCGATGCAGGGCAGCAGATTCAATGTGATTACATTGGTCACTTAGCTCTGGTGGTTGCATGCTCTTCTGTGACAGAGGGCTCGTGTGTGCCTTGAGACTTATTCACGGGTCAACGCAGAAGTCCATGCATTGCCTAACTCAGCCAGTTAATAAAATACTAAACCCTGCACAGAACTTGATGAGTCAACACCACTGGGCTAAAAAACCCAGGAAATCCACTGGAACTAAACAGATAACTAATGCTGTGTCCCATTCAGGCATTCAGAAAGCCTGAATTTTCAAATTCCTACTTAAAAAAGTGCAATAAAGCATTATTTGAAGCTGGACTTTCAACCCTTTAACTTCATAAATCATAAGAAATCATAAGCTCTGATTTCAGTGAGGTGCAGGTGTAAGGTGCAGTGCTTAAACATTCAGTTAATCAGCACATAAAAGCTTATGCATTTGAGATGACTTTGTTGTTAAAAAAACTGGAAGGCCAACCTATTGTGGCCATTTTATTCACAAGTCATCTTCTGAGTGTCGGGCAAAAACAGTGCTTTTATGGTCAGAAGTTGGAGATATTGAATAAGAAGACACACAACAAAAACTGGCACTACTACAGTAAGTTAGCAAGGAACATTCTACATGTCAGAGAGTATCTTCTGAACTCAAGTGTTGCACTGGTTTTGCTGATGTATAACTGTGTAAAATGATGTGAGAAGCTTACGGTATTACCATCAGCTGCTGTCTGAGGTATAAAGCTCCTCTTTACACCTGATATCCCAGGTTTTCTTTTTCAGCTGTAAAATGATGATGAGAATGGACAGTAAACAAAATGAGTCTGGCCTCCATAAGACCCCCAACCTACTATAAACACAGTTACATGGCACCTCATCACGGCCGTAACACAGTAAAAACTTCCTGCATTATGGTCTTCTGCACCTCTGTGCTGTAAAAGGTGTCATTACGGGCTCCAAAATGGCTTCTGGTGAATCGTGGCTTCGGGGGACATTCGGTGGGTTTCTAGGATGCAGGTTTATGCTGCGGTCTGCCCTAATGCCACGGAGATATAGAGAAATATGTGAATTTACAGTCCGTTACAGGTTGAGTGATGTCCAGTCAATACACTCTAAACAAATCATCAATCAAACTTCTGATTACCTGTCGTTGCTCAGTCCCTCTCTGAGGACGGCTGGTCGATACTGCTATAATAAAAGTGTTATTGGTAGCCAATGGTTTGTGGGGATGATTGTAATTCATAATTGCCCTAATGTGTGTAAACTGCTGTATCAGATAATAGAATGTAATAGAAAGAAATAGGAAAGCCAATCAGTCATATATTTTCTGGCACTGGACTGGAGTCCTGCGTTAATGGAGCTCACGGTCTCAATAATTAGATTCATTTTGTATCAGAGTTTGTCTGGTTCCATCAACCCCAAGGAAAATTTCATAACTCAAGAGATTCTCAGAAGAACGTCTTCAGTGTTTTTTCCTGAAATGTGTTTGAAGATATAAAAATAGACACAAAAGGAAAAATACAATCGTTGGCATTCATTAAGAATACTGAGATACAATTGGGTCAAAAATGCTTCTGTTTTGCATTCTTTCCTAAGTTAATGCTAAACGTTTCATTAAAGTTCAAAATTTCTTAGTATTTGGCTGGTCACCCTTTTGCTTCAATGACAACTGGATGATTTGAGATCGTTCCAAAGAGCGTCTTGTTTAATTTAAATTTGGAAGAATTTTGAACAAGGTTTTTATATTCAAAGTTCATATTAAAATCTCAGACTATTGATTACAGACTATTCTGACAAATTTAAACACAGTTTGTAACGTTGCTGAGATCTTTTCTGACACTTCACAGAAGACACACATTAGATTACTGAGGTCTTCTGAGAAGCAGGAAATGTAATCAAAGCCCTTAATTTGCTCCCCATTAAATATCAGCACTAGCTAGAAGACACGAATGAAATATTTAGATCTCATTTGTGATTTTACTCTCCTGCGGGAGGACAGGGAGTTTAGTTCTCTTTGACATTAACACGTGAAGGGTAAAAGTACAGTCAGTCATTTATGCATCTCTGACCTTCTTACCTCTGCGTATCATGTCTCAATGGACAAATAAGTTCCATCAAGCATAGCCGGATAAACACTGTCAGAGTGCCTTTACCACAGCAGTGAGGCCCCATATTCAGTTTTGTCTCATAAGACCCATCCAGCCGTGTTCCTATCAAGTTTTAATGTGACACCATCTCTAAAATGTGTCCACACAAGCTATTTTAGCAACAGGAGTGCAGGCTCTTTTGGAATAAACACTGCCGAGTGTTGAATGACTGAGATTAGCAGTGTGAAAACTTAGCCGGATCTCTTGAGACGGATCTCCAAATCCAACGTCCAAACGTCCCACGATTTCATATGAGAAACAGGGACATTTAATTGACTTCTTCTCTCACCAGCTTCAAATTACGCTTTCAAACAAACAGACAGCACCGCGATTGTAAATTTCATATCTGGTATGATTAATAAAGTTGGGGAGGGGAATTTAATCCTTATGCAAAGGCTATACGGAGACAGTTTAAACATCACTCCGCACGCTTCACCTCCTCAATGAAATTCAGTCAGATCTCATGGAGTCGCTTCCTCTCAAAACATCATTCCCTGAAACAGCCCTGGAGTTGACACAATGTGCTTGACTTATTTTTAGCACCCATGGGGAGAAAAAAATGAAATGCATACACATTTCCTCTATAACTGCAAACATTATATTGCACCAGTGAGTGATCTGAGCAGGGCTGGAAACTATAAACATGATAAGCAATATCTCTCGTGATGGTGATTGAGAATGTTCATGTGTTTCATGAGTGTGCTTGAAAGAGAATATTTTAACCTGAGAATGTTATCCTAAAAAAAGATGCTTGTCAAGATAAATAACCTGTACAAAAATAAAACACACTCTGAGAAAGAGTTTCTAAACTTAATGGTGATTGTTAAGTAACTGAATGTTACTCTTGAAATTCTTTAGGAGAAATACTGGACAAAAATGAGTCAAGTGTGGACACACAGTAAGACCACAAAACTGTAATTTAAGGAGGACAGCAGAGCTGAGATCATTTCATCTTTCTATTACAAAACACGTTTGGCAAGCAGAAGAATTTGCTCTCCATTGCCCTATAAGAAACAACAGATACATTAATTAAATCTTATTCGTAAAAATACAGACAAATAAGACTATATGACCACCGTGCAACACCTTGTTTTTTAGGTAACACCAAATAACTTAATAAAAGTTAACACATAGCATGATTGTCCAAATACATACATCAATATATGTGTGTGCATGTCTGTGTATGACTGAGAGTGAAACAGAGAGAGGAAACTCTGGGGAAATGGAGAGAGAGTTAAAAGATCTGCTGTCAGCAAAACTGAATAGCTGTATTGTTGTGTTGGAGTCTCAGTGCCTCAGACAGCAATCAGTCAAATATTACAGTCAAGCCACAGAGCAGCACCAGGGGAAACGCTCCTAAAATACAGTTTTAGTACAGGCTTGACCCAGTTCTATTTTGGGCAGTCTCTGAACTCTCAGGAGTTTATGAACAAGTTCACACATTGCAAAAACAAGACGTAATGTACTTGTGCATCACTTTTAACACTAAAGAAGCTGGTGTGTAGGTTGTTAACAACAGTGTGCCAAGTAGAAAATATGCCATGTGGGATGATATAAAATCTCAGTGTTGTGTTGCATTTATTGATTTATTTTCCTGTATTGCTGTTTATGATGTAACTGTACGGTTTTGCTTTTTGGAATGTTTTACTCATTTCATAGAACTCGATTAAAACTTCGGTCACAAAGCACAACATGAGACAAGACGCTTTTGTTCGAGTCTGTCATAAAGGCCGTAAACACATGCGCCACTCGCTGCGAGGGATAAGCAGACAGACTGATAAATCTCCCTATTTCAATGATTCACTCAAACACACAGTGAACACAATGGAATTACTTGTTAGCCGACGTGTTATGGCTGATAATGGCCAATGCATATTTTCTCATGTGCAGCGAGTTTGCCCCCGTCCAACATTTGATTTTAGTTAAACCTGCAAATGCAAAGCCATTAATAGAAATTAAGTGTCTCTGAGAGTCAGTGGAGAAGGACAGCACAGCGGAATGAAATGGCTGTAAAAAATAAATAAGTATGGTACAGAAGACTGCTTTTGCTGATTGGCATGGAATGTGCTATTTGTGTGAGGTAATGAATGAATTCCAAACACTGAAACTGTATGAATCTACACGGCTACACTCTGCTCATAATCTAGAGAAGCTTACATGTTTGTAGTAGTTATTTACACTACAAGTTCTTAACAAAAAGTAGTAGCAGTATACAGTACTGTGGAAAAATAATTTATTTATACACTTTGACATATTTGACACTTTGAAACTTTGAAAAATAATTTATTTATACACTTTGACATATGCAGGTCAGCAGTAAACATCAATGTAGATTTTCAAACATTCTTTGCCATTAACTTTAATAATTAAGTCTGTACCAAGGACAAAATCTGCTTTAAAGGCAAACCAAATATTGATTGTAGTTAATTTATTTGTAAAATATTTTCATAGCATTATTTTTTGAAGACATCCTCAGTTGACTTTTGCAGTGGCAAAAACTTTTTATAGCACTGTAGCTTCAGGTAGGTTGTTGGTGATCATTACATAAATGTAAATGTTGTTCCCAGCATAAGTGCAGGTGACCCCACCAGGCCCATAACCAGCTTATCCAGCAAGACTTTATTGTTTAAGCAGCTTTGCAAGATCATGACCATAAGCTGGCTGACTAGCTTTACCAAGTATATTGTTATGCTGGTTCACCATTAAGACCAGCAGCAAACCAGCATTAACCAGCATAAACAGTTCAAGAAAAAACATAAACAGTTCAAGCTAGTACACACTGCTTTTTTCAATAATCTTTGTCTTGAAACAGTTCATTTATAGTACATATTTTCTATTTGAACAAACCGTTTTACTAAAATGAATCATAATTTCCAACACTACATTTGAGAGAACAGTTAGGAAGACAAATGTGTCTTATTATTGTATTTAATATTTGTATGCATAATGCAATGTGATATTAAAAACGCCAATGTAGCATGTAGCATCTTATTGAAAATTGTAACTGGCTGAAAAAGTTACTCTGACAGTAACATTGACAAATGCTGCTAAACTGGTTGAAAGAGATTAAAGGAAACTTTTTTTTCAAACTGGAGAAAAACTTTTGTTATGCTCAACAAAACGTGGAATTAACTAAAAGGCAAAAATGGGTTTAAAATCAGACGCTATGCAGTAACTCTCATGAGACAGTCTATTGCAAGAGTTCATTTTAGTCATCACAGAATGTCCATTAATAATTATCTGAGTGGATGAATAAGGCTATTGAAATTCTTTTGTCTGAGGAAACAGTTGTTTAATAAGCTGTCACACTTTGCACACACACACTAATGGCATCACCTCTCTGGTCCAACAAGTCTGTGTCTTTTCTCCAGTGTGCAGATGCATAGATCTGATTCGTGCTCAGAATGGCATCTCAATCCCATTTATTCACTGCCGTGTTGCCTGATGAGAGAGAATAGATGGAGTGGCTGATGAAGGCCCCGGCGAGGCCCCAGTGGAGCGTTCGTTCTGGTCCGACTGTGTCACGCAGATTCCACACTTGTCTGAAAACGCTGTGAAAAATGAACGGCTTTACTGTTAATGAGCAGAGGGGGTCATTTAGACCCCCACTAATGTGCTTAATGCCAATTAATCATCTCCAGCCAAAGTGACAGAGAGATTACTGAAGAGAAACTGGATCCTTTGACAGGATCGAGAGAGACTGAGCCATGCTGGCAGAAGTGTTATTCTAGTCTCCATAGGGGGCAACAGTGAGCCATGGAACGCACAGCCAGCACACAGACAGTGAATATTTCAATAGAATATCTGAATGAGAAAGTGGCTTTTTTACACTAAACATATTTTGAACATAAAGTAACAGTGCCAGCAGAAATTAAAAGTCATGTGGTACTAAATTTGTTTCTTTGTTAGGTAATAGGAGGGGTGGAGAGTAAGGATTAAAATCTTATATTAAAAAAAATAATGTAATATCTATATAACAATACTGTTATTTTGTGATGGGAAATTGTTTTTATGTAACATGTGGCAGTGCCTATTTGTTTGGATAATCCAGTCAATTAAAAACTTTAAAATTGTGTTATCACAATGTTCCCTTTTATCTGAAACTTGATGGACATGAACCAAAATATATCACATATTTTAGCATTATATAACTGTAAACAACAGAATTTAAACAATATAACAAATTTTATTAATAACAGATTCTTCATTTTGAGTTGATAGGACACATACTGCTTTGTACTTTTGGAAGTTCCTTTGTTGCTTCAATATGTAAATAATGTAAAACAGTCCTGCTCAAAGACATTTCTGTATCTATCACAGTATGAACTGTATAGCAATAATGCTATATCCACCATCAAATCGTTAAAATTACAGTGTAAACTGTGGCGTTGATTCAGTTTTCAAATCTGGAGTGACTGTAGAATGACTTTATATTCACAGCAGTATGAACACTGAAATCAGAAGTGTGCACACTTCACTAATCAGGTCTAAAATGTAATTGTGAATTCACTTCATTTTAAATGAACCCCTTGAACAGGCAGATATGCCCTTATATCACTCAAAAGAGTAAGAGGCCATTCTTGCATTAGGCAAGCCCCACATGCAGCAAACTCAGCTGGACCTTTTTCTTGCAAACTCAGCTGGAAGACTTGTTTGCTGTTCTTCTGTGTGTCTTAGGGACTGACCCTGGTTCTTTACTTCTTTCCTCTCCCAAAAGCATTTGCAGCCACTCGACAGTTCTACATTTCCTACTCATTATTTGCATTCCACGCAGACATCTGCTAGCAATGAGGGCAGGTATAGCTGCGCTAATGTGCTGAACATGGTATTTACTGTACACTGCAGGGAGAGAGGGCCGGTATCTCAGACTGCAAACAAAGTTACAGTGGCTCCTCTTACATACAGAACACAGAACAAATGCTCTTTATAGCAAAATGGGGTTGGAGAATAAGGTCTTTGACTAATGGAATATAATGCTGACGGATGTATCTTTGATAGTACAGTCAGCTCCCAGAAAGAGCCATAAAGACACATATGTACAAAACAATATAAAGATTTGCAATGTATGTAGATATTGAAAAGCTATTGGATTATTCACAGCACACTTCTCATTAGTGAGATGCTGCAGCACAATTAAATGATGTAAATCAATCTGACTGACATTATGAGTGACCAGAAATCTGACAAATGAGTTCAGTCTGAATTGATCAGTCAGTGTACCCAGCTAACAATTATATGTTGTAAGAACATTTTTGTAATGTTTCCATTATGTAACAAAAATGTTTAAAATGTT
>JAZGTK010002843.1:0-23621 GCA_036877625.1 Ambastaia sidthimunki | reverse complement strand
TTAAAAGGGACATTCTGACTTCTGGATCCCCTAACATTACTGGTGATCCACACAACTGGCTTACACAAATCTGATAGCAACAGTATTGATGGTGGAAGAGGCCAGAAAAAGAATCACATGAGCTCCAGTGATTTTGGGTTTAAATGACTTCTGGTCATTCGGTTTCTGAAAATTGTTGTCAAAATACTCCTAAAGACTAAGTTCACATAAAGGCTTCTATGAAAGTCAAAAATGAGATCTCTTAATTGAGTCACCTAAACAGCAATGTAATTAAATTAAGGTATTTAAAAAGAGATTAAAAAGACAAATTTCCAAATCACAAAAATATCTCAGACTTCAGATCAGTCAGATGTGCCAAGACACCAAAGTCAGTGATCAAAAGTCAGACATTTCAATACAAACACAAACATGTTTCATCAAATTCTCATCAGACAAAAATTACCTTAACTACACCGTAAACATTTATTTTATATCCCTATACTCTGTATAATTTGTGACTATTTTTATTTTTTCCTAAAGATTATTGCTACTCAAAAACATTCTTTCATTAAGACTCCTGAGCTATAAAAAGAGCTTTGAGCAATAAAATGTTCTGCAATAGTGTGTGTGTGTTTAGTGGGGAGGTGGGCTGCTTTTAATTAGGTTACTCTCCCCTATAATGTTTATCACATTTTTCTTTTTTTTTGCTTTTTCCAGCACTAAAAAAATATAATTTTAAAGGAACTGCTTCTAATTAGAGCTGGCCAATCAGTATACCATCAAGACCTGGAGTACATTTATTTCATTATTTTAAGAGAGAACAGAACAGTCAGTACGACTCAATATTAGAGTATGTTGGCTCTCACTAATACAGTTTTTGGTGACGCGCCACCAGCCTCAGAACAGGAGACAGGGGTTTTTGGCTTTCCGACACCATTGATCGATGGGATGCCTGGGGTTTTGGGAACACGTGGCAGCTTTCGCACCCTGTTAGGTGATGCTTGAAAGGAAATCAGAGAACAGGAACTTTGTAGGTCTTAATTTGTTGGCACTGCCAGTCGCTGACAGCGGGAGCTACTTTGCATTTGGTGGACAGTAAACAGTGAGTCAGATTTCTGAGAACTTATGAAGCTATTTACATGTTCCCAACCGTCTCTTCAATATCCCAAGAAGGCAAAGAACCCAAGCAGAAATAAACCAGGAGAGTCTAATTACTTTTTGTTCTGAAAATTAAAAAAGCAATGAGATGTTGTCAGCATGGGCCGTCCTAACAACTGATCCATGCTAAGACGGGTGTTTGTTTTCGCAGGTAGTGAGTGTGCAGTATGATTAATTGTATTTAGAATGAGGTCTGCATGATTAAAATGCGCCCAGGGACCCAGTGCATAATGTTGTTTTCAGCCAAAAATACAGACTTTTAGCAGTCAGCTGGTTGTCGTTAACTCTGGAGATCTGATGTGGGTTTTGCAGTAAGAAGACGCTGCCATTGACGGTTAATGGTATTTGTTGTACCCACATCTGTTCTTAGCAGCACTTGGAACCTCTTGATGAAGTGTAAAGTTCACAAAGGCATATTTGCAAGGAAATGTAAAGGGCTGCAACAGCTGCACAATACACAAGGTTTTTAATCCACTGCCATCTGGTCTTGTTTCTGGGCTCTGCAGCTACGCAAATTGAGCATGTTTCATTTATATGCACCCTGTCCTCAAAATAGTGAAAAAGATGTTTTCACATAATGTTCTGTTCTTGCTCCTTAAAGGTGCAGTAAATGATTTAAGAAACACTGTTGAAAACTGAAATCAACACCCCAACATAGGGGTGCACATAGTCCTGGCTGTGTAAGAGAGCAAAGTCTATCAGACAGATTACCTCAACACCATTCCAGCTATCCTCAGAACGCTGGCTAACATTACCTAAAAGTTCTCTCAAACTTACCAAAGTAGAATGTTTTAGTAAAAATTAGTAGAATGTTTTTCTAACATTATATATCACACATGTCAAAATCTTATTATACATTTAGTAGTTAGTGCAACATTTTAAAAATGTTACCGTATTAAAAAAACATTTGAATAAGCAAGCAATAATGTTAATACAATGTCAACCTAAAATTGTTAGTTGAGCAATGGGGGGCGTATGCGCCAGTGTGCGGCTGTGTTGCACAGCATGTTTGTTATTTTGAGGGTGGAGCAATGAAGAAAGAGGTGTGTTTGCTTGGGTGTACATTTACTCCACTTTTAAAAGTTAAATGTGTAAATTCGGTTCCCATATGTTTGCCATTGTCCAGTTAGCCCCTCCTGATTTTTTAACCACACTATCTAATTCCAAAAAAGCATCTTTTTACGCTGATGGAAATTTGAAAGTATGGTTTAATTTTAGAAACACACATTTATTATTTTTTTATCAGCAGCATATATTTATCGGCAGCATATATTTTGCTAAGATTTATAAAATAGAGGGTCCTGCGTCAGGAGCGATTGTCTTTAAGATGAATAGGAATGCTAACAGATGCTAACAGCTCTCATTCAGGTATCCTCGGTTGTTTCGCTCAAAGCAGCAAATGAATGTTTTTAAAGTTCAACAGAGCCACAGTGTTTACACTCATCAGGAGGTCAAGCTGTGAATGACTTGCTAACAATTGTCTCTGCACAGCAGACTTGGATGGGAGAAGGTATTTTGCTGTTGAATCTATTGCTTGTTACGGAACTCCAGTGGATATGGGGGTGTTAATATTCAATGATTCTTATTCTTGACAGTCTTTAAATAAGAAATGCTTTTATTAAATCTAATTGTGATTGATGTCTCATTTTTATAGTTCTTTAATTACTTCCCATACCATCAAAGTTTCAGCATATAAGCAAGACAAAACAGTATCCCATATCATTACTGACATGCAAGATCTCACCAGTTTTCCCCTGGTGCTTTGACTGTGTTCTTTTCAACACTTTCTAAATTTCAGCCCATCAAAATTCTACCCAAGTACTACCTTGAAGGCAGAGCATTCTAGCTCACCTTGTGGTTTCAGACAGAACAAGCTGCCCATTGACTTAATATGAGACCAGTCTTTCTTGTTCTAGCTAGTGACATTTTGGTGTAATGGAGGGTTTTGGGCAGACAGCGAACATGGAGCCTACTGGATGTCTGCTTTTATCAACTCAATCTGTTCATAACATCTTCGTCAGCACCACAGAGCCAGAGTCAGCGATGACATTTCGGCTAGCACAGTGGCTAAAGAAAAAAATGACTGAGATCTTAAGACATAAGTAATGCGTTAATTCATTTCTAGGCATGCCTCATTCACAAGGAATTCTAGCAGCAAACCTAGTGCCTAGTTGCATTCAGTAACAAGGGAGGGATTTTGGGGCGGTTAAAATGGAAATGAGAAATTATGCGTTGGGCGGCAGGTAACAAGCTCAGAGTGTGCGTTCATCACTCAGGGTTGTAAACAGCCCTCCGAGCTGTGCGTGTGACCTTTAAAAGTATGTACCTCATTTCACATGCAAAGTTTGCCGCAATCTACAGCACGTCAAACATCAAGAGCTCAACTGACAAGCGAAGACGGACTGTAAAGCTTCAGAGTGACAAGACATGCATTTTTTTGCCTTTTCTCTGTTCCTCTTCAATCAGATCAAAGGCTCAAGGGTGTCCCATCACATCACTTGTGCTATTTCTTGTTTGTTTTTTATTTTCTTGATTGAATGGAGGGATTTGAGTGTAGCTGAAGTATATATTCATATATATATAGAGTGTACGAAATAAGACTGTAGTGTAGATCTATATAAACATGTTTATTGTGTAAAAGGAGCTTTGGCTTTATATGAAGATCTTGCTGCTCACAGGTGACTACACATCTTTAGATATGTCAGGATATGTCAACATTGAAAAATAGGAGAGTTACAAATGACTGACAAAAGAGGTTGTGTGGAAAGTCATGTTGTATTAGGCATCCCTAATACAACATTAGAATAATTCTCTGGGAAATCTTTTTCTGTGCACATAAGTAACACCATATGTATGCAATTTCCTTATACAGGGTTGTTTTACTTTAATTACAGTCTTAGGCCAGCCAAGAACCAGATACCAGCTGGTCATTAGGTCTGGTCAGGTTTGGTCAAGATGATTTTTGTAACATGTTAGCTGGTCATCCATGTAGAAACCAGCTGCCATCTTTCACAACACAACTACCAGCTTAAGCTGTATTTCCCATTAGGGTTATTAGTTGCACCAACCCCATTTGCGTAATTAATTTGCCAGAGCACATTTATTCATTTATCCTCCAAAATCATCTCTTGTACCATTAGCCCCACCTCACTTCATGCCAACACACCCCACTTACCCCAGTCACCCGTCACGCACAGCTGATGTCACTGTGATATCCAAAATGGCTGCTATTCAAATCTGGCAACTGCCCAAATCTGCTGTGGTGACAAAGTAAATATCTTGTTGCTGCCAGTTTATTTACAGGAATCATGCTGTTAAATGGTAAGACTTCCAAATTCTGAGCAGATGACAGCCCACCCCTCTTGTTCTCAATTGTAGTCTCTTGTTCTTCTTTACACCTTGTTCCTCTCCTCTCAGAATTGTTTAAGGGCTCTGCAGGCTGGCAAAGTGATCATGTAAGACACAAGTCATCCTGCCAAAGAGAAGAGAGAGTGTGTGAGAGAGAAAGAGGGAGATGATTGGGGAAGGGGATAGTTTGGGGTTAGAAAGACTTGAGTTTGGAATTTCTTTGCTGTTTGTCACACATGCCGAGTAAAGTAAAAGCAGATGGTCGTGAGGGAAGCGAGAGCAAACGATTGAACGAGAAAGAAAACAAATGCTGCCAAGTTCAGAGATTCTCTTCTAGCAGGCCTGACATGCAGACACATCAAGCAGAACAGGATCTTTAAATAATATTGTGATGATTGTTTTTTTTTAATTCCTCGTAAGATTTTTTTTCTGCTTTATAGCCTAGTTAGGTGTCAATCCCTCTTAATATCACTTTCAAGAGGTTTGTCCCCAGAAAATCCCATTGTGTCCCCTGGCTTCTAAGGGTTTGATAAATCTTCTCCATTCAGAAATATGTTTCTAATTTCAAGATGTTTTGATTCATCTGTCCTCTCTGTGGAGCACAAACTAAAACCTGTGAATATTCTGCACAATATTTTTGTTTGTCAGTCCACCTCAAAGTAGTTTTTAGAAAGATCCTATTTTGGAATATGCTGACCGAGAGATAAACTAGATCAGTCATATCCACAAACACATTTTCAGTTAAATGGAATATCTGGGAGAGCAGCTTTATTAAAGATGCATTTCTCTTGTGGCATTTAATATTACAGGAGTAGCTCAGCTAAAACAAAAATAAAAAATATATAAAATTCTGTCATCATTTACTTGCTCTTATTTTGTTCCAAACCTATGTGATTTTGTTTTTGCACTGGAGATATTTCTAAAATGCCTGACCTACTACTTTCCATACAACAAACTCATACTGTATAGTGACTAGGATCTGTTTGTGACGGAGACTCAGGACACGAAGGATGCATGTGCACACAATGTTTATTAGCAAAATCGTAAAATAACAGGCAAGGGGTCAAAACCAGCAAACAGGGATAACCAGGGAGATCCAAAAACGTAATCAGAGTCCAGGCTAGAGTTCAGGACAGGCGACAGACAAAGGGGATAATCCAAAGACGATTGCAATACACAACGATAACAATGTAGAAAAACACTCAGGATTGTTAGTCACGGCAAAACAAGACTTCGCCAAGTTCATTGTGTTCTAAGAGTCTTTATAGCCTGCTTGATTAACAAGATGGCCACCACCTGTGAGGGGCGTGGCCCAGGTACGGGGTATCTGGGAAATGTAGTTCTAGTACTCCGGGGAGGGCTCCCGCTGGCGGCAGCTAGAGGGAGCCACAGAGGCTGGATTCGTGACACTGTTAGGTTCCAAAAAATGAAACAGTTTACCTACATGCTACATTCCATGTCTTATACAGCCATGTGATAGCTTTGTATAAGGAACAAACTGAAAATGAACTGTTTACAAACAGTCTTTCCAAATGTTCCGACCATTTGTCATCAAAAGAATTAAAAAATGAAAAAAAAAACCATTTTATTTACAGTAGAATACACAGTTACTTTTGAATTGCTGTTAACAAAAGTGCTTTCAAAAGCATAATGTTATAGTAATAGCAACTACCAGCAGGAGCAAACTGCCCATGCTAACCAGTAAAACCCTATTAAATTTATTGGAAAGAAAAACTACACATCATCTTTGAGTCATTATTCCCTGGGAATCTTTCCCTTATCCATAACTCTCAAATCATGCAAGCTTGCACATATGCTGAGTGAAGAAGATTTTGACAGGTTAGACACGAATAGCTACATTTACATGGACATTTTTTTATTCGAAATGAAATCGTTCCATTACATGTCACTGAACAGTTATGCATTAAAACATGCTGTTTTCTAACTGTCACTTGGCTGAGAGCACTTTCTCTCTTATGCACACACACACACTGATAAAACGCAGAGAGAGAGTGAGAGAAAGAGGCCAGCATGCCATGTAGAAATTGTAAATGGTAATCTGTTAAAATGGCAGACAGCATTTGGAATGACCTGCCAGTCTTTTTTTACATTTTGTAAATGATGACAGACCTAACTGCTTTGACAGCCTCTGTTCTTAGCGTCTCTTTTGTCATTAACATGCACACAAAGTTCTAACTTCAGTAAATAATGAGTACTTACATGGCTAGTATTGAACGGATGATCAAATCTGTGGTTATACCATCCCTGCCAATCCAAATTAAATTCCAATCAGATTTGCCCAGTTTGGTTTGATTGATGTTATTTCATGGGATCGTTTTGCTTGGCTTTGCAACTAGTCCAACTGAAAGTGGATTATTAGTGTCTATGTAAAGGCAGCTAATAAAACCAATTGATACGGAGGTACAAAATGGCATCAACCTGTTGAGCAGATTTAAAAAGGCAATACACAGAAGACCCAAATGCGTGTTGTCAGTGTTTCAAGAGTGGTTGCTATTTTGCTGCTTTAATGTCTTAATAGGCTTTAAAGTGAGTATGTGATGTTTTCTTTTCTGTTTTTGAGTTTTTAATGGATCTGTGTGTGCTTAGGTTTAATCACAACAAATAAACCCAGTGTGTCTGCATTTGCAATTCTTCACAGCTTCACAGCGGTTGCCTGCAAGCTTTTGATCTCGATCACACTGGTGCTGATTCGTCTCTGCTTTGCAGGAAGTCTGCCACGATCGTTCTGTTTTAAAGCAAGCAGGCTGGTGGCAGGGGCTAACTCTACAGAGCCAGATTCATTTGAGAAATAAATGAGTTCTGTGAGTAATTTGGGAGATAACCTCAACAGTGGCCAAGAGTAAATGGAGATAAGAAGCAGCCTCAAAATGAAGACAAGAAAACTACTAAGTTTTTTACCTTCCCTCCTCTGAATTCAACTTTGTAACTTTAATTAAAACACACTTAAAACACACACACACCTACTCTAGGTTATCCGGCAGTCTCAGTCAGAGTACAAACTGTCAGACATCAACCACACATACCCTCTGCTTAACAACACATTTCATTGTCTGAACAAAAGTCTGTGGACAAAACAAAGCAGTTTATCCAAGCACCAAACGGCAGAAAAGTACAGCTGCATACAAAAAAAGTCAGCTAGATTTTGTCTCTCTCTGAAGAAAATGTAAGTGGTGCTTCTCTGTGCAAAACTCACCAGCACCACATTGCTGTGGTTGCCAAGCATTGCTATATGCTTGCACAAAGTCACAAGACCTATGCAAGGTGTCTATGATGTTCTGGTCCCCAACTATAGCTTAAGTCCCTCCATTAATGTATGTATATGGAATATTTTTGTCAGTTTTTGGTCTGTCAGACAAAAATCATCAAGTCAGATGAGTTACACAATATAGTTTAATCACATTAATCACTGACACTGTTCTCCTCTAGTGTATCAGCTGACAGTGCATTCTTATTTGTAATAGAGGTTTGCACCCTAAATAGTGTACTTACTGAACCTACTATTAGCATAGATTATTGACACCATACCAACTTGTTTCTAACATGTCCTAGTTTATATTAGTGCTCAGGTTTGACTGGCACTGCGTTAACACAATGTTCTGATTTCCACCTCACGTAAACTTATGAATTAAACAGTTAACGACATATCAAATAGTAGAAAAGATCCATCTCAAGTGAGCATGGGGCTAAGGGAGAGCTAGATCTATTTGCAATTGTGTTTCCGGTTTAATTTATGACAGAAGCAAAGAGATGGCAATGCAGCTATTTGATTGTGATCGTGCTCATTTCATTCATTCACACACTCATTATTGGGTAGTGATTTTAATATTATATTGTATTAATAATTTTGTGTTATACTGCTGGCTCACCTGTTATCCAGCTAACATAAATGACTGTGTCTGCCAAATATTTTTCCTATTATTTTGCAGAATTTATTATTTGTTTTAAAGCCATTATCCATGCCTTCCCGAATCCAGTTTTAGGCTTCAGGCACATCCCTAGTTCAAACCCTTATCCCTGAGGGTGAGAACTAGTAAGTAACATTTGCCTTAGCATCACTTGTTCCTTTATAAGAATCATTTGGAATATATCACATGTCTGCAAGTACAAGTGCTGGAAAAACGTTGAATTATTGTTGATGTCATGACATTTTTGTATGACTGTTATACCTGGACCCATTTTAACTAATATGAAAATCAGAGCTATGAATAATAAAGCGAAAAGGATCAGTGCTTAAAGGTTGGATGCACAAAAAGTTTCCATGGTCAAATTAAGCATTTACAGACATGAGGAGAATGTGAGGTGCACAGAGTGGTATTTTGTTTGGCTGTCCTTGGTATGGCACTAAAGACAAGGCAAAACCGCACAATTGGATCACAGAGTGGCACTTTCATCCTGGAGTGAAGAAACAGAGCTTTCCCTCACCTTAGTGTGTGTGCTCCATGTGTCTGTGTGTGTTTTTTGTACATCTGTCTGGTTCTTTTAGGAAAGCTGGATTTGTTTGTACAGTGCAGATTCTATGACATGCTGACATATCAGGATGTAAACTCGACTTCCATGAAAGGTTGTTTGTCCCATTTATCTCAAATGCATCAGATAACAGAAGTTAATGCATGAAGTAAATACTGTCTGGCTGTCACTTTAATAGGTAATGAAATTATAAATACTATTCTTCTAAGGTGGTCTGTTTAATGAGAGAAAAAAAATTGTGTTCATATGTAAAATGTTCAGAACTGTTTTCATAAATGCCTCTTTTGTCCTATAATAACAGATTATGTTTTCTAAAATAACATCCTTACTTCCAGGAGAAAGCCAGTCATTTGCCCACATTCATTTGTTGTGTTTATTTGAGTAAGGTGTGTGTGTGTGTGTGTGTGTGTGTGTGTACGTGCATGCGTGTGTGCGTGTGTAATGGCCTGCATTATGTCCACAAACCTGTGAGCAAGGTCACAAAATCTTCTGTTTAAAGAATGACTGTAGGTCTGGCATCTTGTAAGATTTGCCATGACTTCCCCTACAAACTTAAATAAATGAAAGCTTGGAAAGTGTGTGTTTTTCTCATGTGTTTTAACTATTCACACATGTAGTGAAGTTCTTATTGTTAATGTTGGGTTCAGCTTTAGAATATATTGGCCTATTTTAAACTGTAATTAATGGAATTTCCATATTTCTGCACAATAATAAAAAATTAAGACCTGATGAAAAAGCCTGTATTTTCCAGACACCTCTGTTTTCACATGAGAATGGTTTAGTTCTTTGTTTGAGCTCAGTCCCTTTATGGGCATTTCAGTCTTCACTGACACAGCTTCTGGATGTAAGAGTTTTTAGATTCCAGGGTTAAAGATGAAAATATGTAATTTTTCTCCACTAATGTTACCAAAATAAATAGCAAACTATTGACGGTTTCATTTTAAGCCAATGACAACAGAAATAAATAGATGAAAAGAAAGACATGTAAAGATAGACAACTGAAGTAATGATGAAATCAAAAACCTCCCCTCGAAATCCAAACCCAAGTGGTCACAGGAGACACGTTTGAGATGTGGCTGAGCCAGTGTGGGGTCCCTAGGTTTGGTTGGTCAAAATGCTCAAACAAAGACAATATTTTGAAAGAATTATGAGGCCATAGTACATACACTCTTCAGGAAAGTTAGCCTACTAATTGCTTACCTATAGTTGTCTTTACACATAACTAAAGAACATTTTTAACATCAAAATATTACACCTCATCTTTTAATTTAACATAGCAACTGAGCATCGGCCAGGCAAGATAAAGTGTTTTTGAAAATTTCACATGGGTTTTAGCAGTGTGTACTCAGAGAGGGATTGGCTGCGGTCTGGGCACTGGAGGAGATGGTATGCGTGAAGAATTGCGATTGTCACCCTTATTAAAGAGGCTTGAGGCAGATCTAAGCCAAGACTGCCTTCCAGCCTGACAGCAGAGATTCCTGTCTCCAGCATTTGAGGGCGACCCACTTCACCTCCCTGCATTTAAAACTGCTGCACCAACAGCAAGTTGTTAAGTGATATCAGGAAATGCATTAAACTGCTTTATTTTACCTTCTCTGAAAGTTATTAGTAGACAACAGAATTTCCAACAGATGACATCATACGGAATGAGTGAAAAAGACATTGTGCAGCCAAATCCACCATTTGACTTTGTTAACTCATTTATCCTCGTGATAAACAGATGCTGGTATTTTTCTTTCTGCTTGAACATACTCTATGCTTCCTCATCATCGCTCCTGGTGGAAAATTGTGGTTATCTGCCACAAAGTGTCTTATTGCTTCCAAATCATCTGGTCAATTTATCAAGGATGTGCTGGAATTGATAGTCTATTATCCTGAGCATCACATGTAATTGCTTGAGGCTGATCTTTGGCTTGGGACTGTTAGATTACCTGTCTTTGTGGGGCTATTCTGCTTCATGTGTTGAATTTTCCCCCGAGCACTGGCAATGATGGGTCCATGTTCCCTGCTGAAATTCACACAGTGTTGTTTGCAGTCTGACAGAAAGTGTTACTCACGCTGTACACCCAAATACATAAATCCATTCTTTTTTTTTTATTTAAACACCAAAAAGTCAAGAAGATTTTCCAGGTGCCCTTTTGCTAAAATCATCCCCTTATAAGATTTTAGAAAGAGCTTTAAAATCCTATTTGGATCAGTGCATATTCAAACATGCATATGTACATGTTGCATCATGTTCTCACTTCCTGTAACCAGTTTTAAAGCCAACTTTTTTAGCTTTAAACCAATTTTTTCTACTTTAAATGTGATTTTCAAGAATCAATTTTAGACCAATATGAGTATGAACAACTGTTGATAGAATTTTCATTTTCAGATGAACTATTGCTTTAAACAGGAGACACAGAGAACATCAATGGACTGAACATTATAACGTTGCTGGTGCCATTAATGGTGCTACAGCTGTTGTGAGCATTTGCTCAACTCTGTTGTCCATGTGTTTGGCAGTGCACAATTGCTCTTTGTCTGTAACGTTCTCTGTGACTCAACACCAGCTTTCCCTCATAATGTTGATTTTGTCTTCTTGCAATGGAGCCAAACTATTTCACATTCTCTCTTCTGTTTTGGCTTTAAAATTCATCATTCTATACCATTCAACAGTCTCCCTACTCAAGTTGCAATTTTTGGCTGTGCAATTTTTGGCTGTGGATGGAGAAAGAGCTCAAGGGGAAATGCATGCTAGAGGGGAGAACATGCTTGAATGTTTTTTAACAATAATGGAAGGTGTGGATCAAGCATTGTGTTCTTAAGCTAGGAGGGAAGGGCTACTGAGATAACTAGAGAGAGATAGTGTTTCATACCATCAACAAGTTGATGTCTGGAGTGTGTTATCTGTCTCACTTGTTGTGTTTTCAAAGGGATGAAAGACCCGACATTCATACCGTGAATAGGATACATTACTGGCATTCTCAAAGGTCTAACATACAAGTTTGCCAGCTATGAACCCTGTGAACAAATTGCTTCATAAACCACAGCATGCGCTTTCCAGTCGATTAAGAGCATCCATATTCCTTTCACAATGGTGGGGAAGACGTGTGCCTCAGAGTTCAGCAAAGCTGTAACAAAATAGCTTCGCTTTGCACACAATCCCTTAAGCACTTTAAGAAAACATCAGGAAAACAGTGGAAAACACATCAGATTATTTCTACCATGAATTTTGAAACTGATTGCAAACTGAAGATTTGTATTTAAAATTGTACCAGCCTGACCTTGTATGGATTAACTGTACATTTCCACATCTGCTGAAAAAGAACAGGAAATTATATACAAATGGTTATTGCAATAATTCAAAGTAAAATAATAATTCCAAGAGCAGCTTGCCTCTATTTCAGCCCATAATCTAATTATTTTTATGAGCTGATAGTAGAAGTTAAAAGCCAGTACTCTATACACACAGTCCATCTGCACTTACTGTATCTGGAGTGGAGAAATTGAAATCCCCTTCACCAAACATGTACATGACACTTGGGTCTACCTACTGTGAAATGGTTAACTGGAGTCAGAAATTAAAGCACTGACCTCTTGATTCTAGCCGTGGAGACGCTCGCTCGTAGGAAAAAGCAATTTTTCTAACAAAAAAGGGAAAGGGAGTTAAAATGAGGTGAACAGGGGAGTGCAGTTGCTATCTAAATACTGCTGTTACCCTGTTTTGAAAAAGATAGATGACCTAAAATTAGCATTCAGCCCAGCGCGGCGAGGATAACAGCATCGTGGAGAGGGCTTAGGGGGTCTGCTCATGTAAGTAGTACTAAAACACATTTCTCCATGAATTGAACATTTTTCCATCATATAAAAAGCTAACAGCTGACCTTGGACCAGGAAAGCATTAAAGAGATGTATAAGAGTCTCTCAAGAACAGGAAATGGGTCTCACCTTGGAATAACTTGAACTTCATATGATGCTGTAATGTTTTCCCATGGTTATGTGGATGGTGTTACCATGACAGTACTTTAACGACATAGTTTCTCTTGTGTGGAGCATAAGGGCAACATATTCTGCCTTTAACAATACTGAACACTTCTTGTAGTCTTGGTAAGAGACTTATATTTACTGCAGTTTCTTTGGCTGATATCATTTATGGTCCTTGTAGTTGCTGCCAATGCACTTTGAATTGTGTACATGCCAACAACTCCAAAAATCGATACACGCTGACCATATGTGCACAGGGCTGGTGTGTCAAATTTAGACAAGGGTACCGTAATTGAGATGAGAGCAACATATGGAGCCACATGCGGTCTTTCCTGTTGAGCTCAAATGTGTTTCAGAAAGGATTCTTGATAGTCTATGATGAAGAGTAGAGCTGCTGGAGATATTTTATTAACTTCTGACAGTAGTCCTGTGCCCTGTCAACTTAGAGCTCAAATAAGTAAGTCTTCCATCTTTCTGCAGTGCTTCAAAATGATTCAGAGGAATCCATGACATAGTTCCTGACATTCTCCAGCAGTTTAATTAGACCGCAATGTATGTGTGATTCTAGCTGTCAAAGGGACCATATGTCTCCTGCCATCCTTCAGACAGTGTGATCACTCATTTGCGCTGACAAATGCAGGGCTTCCTTACGGTCACCTCATAAGACCTGAAGGGCAGATTGGGGACCCTGGACTTTGATTTCCAATGGCCTCAAACTGAGAGGCTTGCTATGGACCGACACATGAAAATAAGCCACAGAAGATTTAAAATTGATATAGCATAGAATAGGATTGAATATGTGCCAGTGACTGTTGGCACAATGTAAAAACAAACGAAGAAAAGAGAAACATAATCTGTTGCCTGGGCCCCTCTTCAGCAGTAATAATGCCTGAATGAACTCATAGAAAGCTGTTCCCATAGCCCAGCTGGTGCTGGAAAGCACAAAACTACAGCAGTAATGCCATATATACTGACAAAATATATAGCTTGAATGAAGTGTAGATTTGAATATATAAAATAATATATTACTCTAGCAGTTTATGTATTGGTTGTGTTGTCTCCTTTGTAATGTAATGCATGCTGTTTATTAACTTTATTTCTTGTATTTGTGACTTTATATCTCCAATTTGTGATTGTATTACTTATTTTTGCTATATAATTTGTCATTATCTGGACATTACATCTAACAACTGACAGGAGGGAGGGTCTGTGTGCTTAACAGTTAGTTCCTGTCACACACACGTCTCAGTGGGTTGGTCAAATGTTTGAAATTAATTCTCAACCTTTTTCTTTATACTTGCTATTCCTCTTTGTGACATGATGGTAAGGTTTGAATGGAACATTCATCTTGAGCTAGTTAGCTGGGTCCAGCCTGTTGGAAAGTCTTGGGTTGCCTAGTTTGTGGTATTTTAATGATCTATTATATTTGAGCGCCGATTACCTGTAGGCAGAGTTCTCTTGCTGACCTTACTACAATGACACGGACAGCAGACAGTAAATGGTCTATTTTCAATTTTATGCTCACAATGCACTGCTACTTGTTTACCCATTTATTTCCATCTCTGTTTGGTGGTAAGAGGTGTAAAGGAATAATCATTAGCATCTGTGCAAAGGAGGGCTTTAATTACAAAAGCATTACTCATTTTGAATAGAACGCTCCGTCTGAAACATGTTGCTGTATACCGTCTATTGTACAATGCGTGATTGGAACAAGACAAACGTGTATGAATGGCTTCGCCTTAGAAAACTTGTAAAAGAAAACATTTCCGACATTATTAGAAGCCCTGCCGTCTTGTAACAAGGTATAGCAGCTGGGTATTTTTTATTACGTTTTATTTGTTTATGGTGCACAAACAAGCAGAATGGCTCTGAGCGTTTGTACCTCGAACCAGAGGATTCAGAAGCCAATAATGTGCCAGGTTTTGTCTTAATAAACACATACCAGGTGTTAGCAATTTGTCCTTAATGAAGTGTTGCCCTCTGCAGAGTGTAGAATAACTAGCAGAAACAATCAGAATGGCTTTCCCAGAAGACTGTGCGTTGGGCTGAGATGAAAAGGGCAGAGTGAGGGAGGGACAGCAGAGGAGGGGCGGGACAAGGCAAGCTGCTTTGCTCCATGGAACTTCAGTGGGAAAGCTGCAATGGAAAAGAAGATGACATCAAGATTTTGCGGTTGTGAAAGAGACAGGCTTAAAAACGTGTAACTTTAATGAGAGTGTAGATTTAGGCCGGAGTGGGCAGGAGCTGGGTGAATGAGGAGGGGAAGGATCAGCAGACACACTAAGTGGCGCTCGAAGTTGGCAGCAAATAACACAGATTTATGAACTTTATTAAACCACATTTCTGTTTCTTTATTGAGGCCTGTGTTATTTGGCCCACATGGAAAAAAACAAGGAAATAAAAGAGCAATCCTACTCTGCATAAATCGCTTGCAGATCTTTTTTATACAGACACTATTCCTCACCCATTTTTCTTTCTCTTGAAACAGTTTTGTTTTTCATGGAGTTTCGGCACCAGCAGTGTGAGGTTGTAATAACATACCCATCATTGTAGTCTTTGGAACAGGTGGCTAACATTGGCAGACACATTCTCTTTTCATTGCCATGATGGCATGACTAAGTTACTAAACAAAGTTACTTCAATCTGTTCACTTGAAAGGTACCCAAGAAGAGGGTATGGGGAAGCCATTTTCAAAGTTCTGCGGTTAGCAGTAGAGCATCAGGTTCATCCACTGAAAAACAATTCAGCCCAGCTTGAATTCTTCAGAGTATCAAAAGCTCTATGGCGCACCATTAAAAGCTTATTAAAATCTGTTTTGTCTAATGTGCACAGCATTAATGCAGATGAGAGTGAGTGTCTGTATAGACAATTTAGAACATTTTTAGCTGCATCCTCTCATTTGATGGAGAATCAATGTGAGAAAAGCTGAGCAAATAATGGAACTTTCTCACTTGTACTTTTGAAAAAAACAAACAGTGCAAACAAGTTTGTAATGACAGATACAAAATAGTTCACTGAGGTGCCTATAAAGAAATTTTATTGTACCAATTCTAAAATCAATCAAATCAAAATCTGAAAATTTCATCTTCACTTAATACTGTGCATGTTCCTGATCTTATTAAACATGGTTCAATGCATGTTATTCCAGAAAGTTATTTAAAAGTTTGTCATATTGTTTGAAAATGTCATTTTCTCTAAAACAACCTTTTGTTTATTTTATGCCTTCCCCTCCAACCATCTGGCTCTGTTCTGCTATACAAACCCCATTTTTCATTATCCAATTAATCATTATTGAATGCAATCAAGTCTCGCCCCTCCCATTGTTTAGAAGATCCTTTTTTACTCAGAAGCATGCCACATCCATGTAAAATGACTAGAATGGCAGGTCACCAGTGTAGAGTATGCTGTGTTTTGGATGTTGGTCCCCTTTAGCAGGCCTCAGAACTAGCTTGACCAACATCACTTTCTCGGTCGACCGTCTTTACCGGCATAGAACAGCTAGTGCCACACCACTGACCAACCTGGACCAGTCTAAACTGCTCTGTCAGTAGGTAGTGCATAAACTAGATATGTTGCAAATGGCATTTTATGTTGACTTTACATGACATTTTTAGACACTTTTAACCAAAGTGGCTTACAGTGCCTTCAACCTTTGAACCCACAACCTTTGTGCTGTTAACACAATGCCAATTCAGCTGCAGGAACACAGTTTACCCCACCACTTCCAATATTAGAAAATATATTACAAATTATATTTTATATTACATTTATATTGTTTTTAAAATGTTAGCAAGCTAGTCATATAACTGTGCTTGCTTTGTTTCATAGCTGGCTAACATGACATTTACAATGATGTCAAAATTTTCACTGTTTTACAAAAACATTTTAGCAACAAAGAATACACTGAGTTAGGGTAAATCTCAGTTAGGATTAGAAAACACAGCTGTTGAAGAAAGCAGATACTACAGTAGGCCTACTCATACAGACCAATGAAGCAGCATTTTGTACTACGTACATTTGGGACATGTGTACAGTTGAAACATCCTAAATAACGTGCACAAATTTTTGCTCAGCAGATTTCCCACGACCCAGCAGAACACTAATATGCATGTGCGGAACAAAAAGCATGGCTCAGACTTCCTGTGCACATAAGTTATTTAAGGTGTTTTAACTGTACACATGTCCCAAACTTACTCCGTCTACCCTACATGCCACATTACAGCTTTCTCCTTTCATATGTTTTTTCACAAATATTTGTATTCATGTATACAAATCTAGACTTTTATGACAATGGATTGCAGTGAGACGAGTGAGAGAGCATCTTCAGTAGCTGGTGGAACCTCCAAGACTAGCATGCCAGTCATGGTGATAGGCTGTTAGCTGGTTGGAAAAGGTCTGGTCCAGGTGGGCCAAGCTGATTTTAGGGTCTCTCATTTTAATGCATGCCTCATGCTGCAATGTGTGACTAACATGCTACAGTGGAGTCTTGCCACTTTAAACCTGTAAAGACTCTAACATAAGGGTAAAAGGCCAGACTGAAAAATACCCAGCTGTAGCTTAACAGCGCTCTTTACATTGCACATTAAATGCCTGTTCTCAATGCCTTTCCATCTCATTTTCACACAAAAGATGCATGCTGTGCAGGAGATGTGCAGTCACGACACTGCGCCTGCTAATTTAAGATGCATGCAAGTTTGCGTCGCTCATTCTTAACATGATCTGACATATTGTTTGGAAGTACAATAGTTCAGTTCCAAAACTGAGTGAGCTGTCTATCTGACAACAATTTTATTGCAGCTGTTATGCTGTCTTCTAAGGTGCCTTCTTTGAGCTATCTTTGATAGTGATAGCAATCCCAGAATGCAATGCAATAGGTTCAGAAACACTGTATTATCAAAATAGTGGATGAGAAAAATGTAGATTTGAAATATTTAATTTGATTTAAAAAGTATCATTAAAAATATTTTTAAGTTCATTAAAAATGTAAATTGTAATTTATAATAAATGTATATTATAATTTTAAATCATTTTAGCTAACATGTCTGTGTGTTTGTGTAGAGTATTCATAATCAGTTTCTTGTGCGCAGATCCATATGGAATCTGCACTCAGAATTCCATAGAAAGCTCTGTAGGCTTGGAATGTCCATCATTTACAAAGTTCAGCACATCCAGTGTCACATGCCTGTATATTTATTAAATATTTTTGCCAGTTTAATACTGCATTCAGCTACTAATGAGAATGTCATACTCTCAGCTCTGTTTATCACATCTTACCATATTTAGATCTATTCTACGAAATTTCACAGATTTCCTCCAAAACACGAATGAAAGTTTTAAAACATCAGCAGATTCCATCTGGGTTTATTCTAAGCTTCCATTTAAATTCATTTTAGGTTGCTGTCTTAAAATGCTGCTGCCTATGTAGTCAGTATAGAGTCAGTCAGCTCACTAGTGTAGGTTTTGGAAGAGAGGTAATATGTTAATCATTAAGAATCCAACCATACAAAGAATACAACCCCCCTCCTTCTGTGACCAGTGCTTGTATCTCTGTAAATCAGACTGAGAGAGACTATGACCATCATGCTTTAATATACCAACCTGACTCTCTTGATCCAACAACACAGAAATCTGATTCCTCTCAGCATGATATAAAAGACAGAACATGAGTTCACATCTTCAGTGTGAGAGACAGATAGTGACAGATGGTGTTTGCTGGTGTTGAAGTTAAATCTGACACACTCATGTCTGGCCCACTATGTTTTGCACATGAAATCCAGGTGTTGAATTATGTCTGTGAAAATTGATGGCTTAATTACCATAAAGATAAAAGCATGGTACTTTAATATACACTATGCTGCATAAGATTGCTTATATTATCCCTGTGAAAGAACAACTTATTTTACGACCATATTAATTTACCTTGTTATGGTACTCTTAGGTACTTCTAAGAATAGTATTACCATAGTAAATGTTTTAAAATTACTGTAATGGTGCCACCTCCAAAAACTGTGGCACCAAAACTATCTCGATACTTGACAATGACTTCATGTGTGACATCAGTCTACATGACAATAATGTGAAATTAACATTGTATTCCATATCTATGTACAACATTATAATATATTTCTAACATATCAAGGAATACCATGGCATTACCTAAGTCTAATGTGTAAAAACATGGTTGTACAACATAGTATACATACTTTTCAGAAAAACATCAAACCTTTTGGTGACTAGAATAGGTAGCCCAACACGTTCTACATTTAAGAAAGCCATGTGAGTTAAAAATATTGGTATATTATTATATATTATTAAATATATACCAAATGTTATTTTACATGAAAGAATCATAAGGAGCTAAGATTAGAGGTTGCCATGGAGCCACTCAAAGGGCTCAAAGGACATTAGCAGGTTTGACAGGTGATGAAGGTGTCTGCCACCCAGGAGCAGACTGCATCACTAATCATCAAGGTCGTGTCCAGGAGGGGCAGATGCATCGCTTTGTTGACAGAGATGCCACAGGTCTGTATATGTGGGTGGACTTTCTACTTTCATTGAAAATCGATGACAATTTTTCTCACTCAGAGACAGCACAGAAGTTGCCATGTTTTCATAAATGCTGTGATTAGGAAAACAAACATTCGGTTACTTTAATTTTTTGTAATTTTTTGCTAATGTTTTCCTTTTTTAATAAATCTTTTGCTTAAATTGGCTTAAATTGACTTGAAGACTGAGAATATCATCAGGGCTTTTATACAACAAAATATATAAGCATTAAACCGCAAAATCTTTGAACTGTAAGAATGTGAAACGATTCAAAAAGTTTTTTCTGAAATGTTGTAAAAATTCATCAGATCTTCTCTTGCAGTAACTCACTCGTGATCTTCTTCAAATGCACTTTCTATTGTTGTCCCGTGGCCACAAATGTCAAAACAAATAGAATCTGCAATTAGTTTGTTCACTGAAGAGCCTTAACTGAACAATCACAGCAGAAGAGCTTTCGAATACCGCCCCTGTAATTTTTCTTTTATGATCCACAAACAGGCTGTCATGCTTTGGAGATGGGTGGGAGATCACGCCACTGGTCTGCCAGCCTGACCGCCTGTTGAAAGTTTATAGTGCATTACAAGCCTATTGATCACAGCTCTGGGCAGGTCTGTTGCTTTTATGGTGGAAAAAAGCCTGTTGTCTGTAATGCAGCTGGACTGATGGGCCATTATTTAAGTCTGATATAATTCAATGTCCCTTACCGCACGCTACCGCAACAACTAAAGAATAATATCAAGTCCCTTAGGTTTGCCCTTAAAGCAGGTGCTATTGTTCCGGGTGAACCACAGCACTGCACGTTTTGTAATCCTTATTTAACAAACCTGATTCAAATAATCAGCTCATTAAAAGAGATCCACAAACTGAATTGATGTTTCAGATATGGGAGACATTCAAAATGTAGGATATTCGAAATAACATTCAAATAAGTGCTGTGGGTTTTAAGGAGTAGGATGAGAAATGATTGGCTAGCAAAGTGATTGTGGTGTCATTTCTGCTTCTGTCAGCTTTATACCTTTATCTCTAGGTTGCAGACACTAAAGCGTCAGGTTATGGGTTTATTAGAAAAAGTTAAGTCGAATGTACCATCCCAGGGGAACATTGTATTGGTCAGAGGTTGCTTTTTTATAGCTCAAAAGACTTGATGGTATTCTTGGTTGTTTCATTTAAGTATCTGAGTGAAATAGAGCGACAGCAAGTTCTCCCTGTGTTATGTAATTTTCTATTTTTCTTTCTATTTCCCAGTCAATGGTGAGATACTTTAAACCCACTCAGAGGATTCACTATTGCGAATATCCTAATTTGCA
Organism: Ambastaia sidthimunki; assembly: GCA_036877625.1. Classification (NCBI taxonomy): domain Eukaryota; kingdom Metazoa; phylum Chordata; class Actinopteri; order Cypriniformes; family Botiidae; genus Ambastaia; species Ambastaia sidthimunki. The sequence goes on along the minus strand of JAZGTK010002843.1, from coordinate 2,829 downwards.
TTCTTTGCTAGACCTTAGATTCACAGGTGTTTCTTAATCTCAGTTCTCAGGCAAGGCCACAAGCAATTTATTCAAAGAAGAGATCATACCTACAAAAGTAATGGGAAAAGTTGAGCCAAAAAGATGCTGTAAAACATCTAGTGTGTGCACTCACAGCAATGCTCTCTCAAGTTTAATTGAATCCTCCGGCACGCATGGCTTTGCTACTGTAACAGCGTCCTGCAAGGGCTAATTGAATTTCCTGCTGTATGCTTAGTTATACATTTTGAGAAGCGGATCGATTTTTTTCATCCTTCGTGGATCTAGGTGTTGAACAAGGTGATTAATAAGAATTGCTGTAACAAAGCCTTGCTTCATCTCCCGCCATAGTGACAGAGTCATTTTAGCCCTCTGGACCATATCTGCACAGCTGCAGTTCTCTACAAGATTGGACTTGATTTGATTTGATCTTTTTCTTTTTTTCTTAGAGAGATGGATAAGACAGTGAGGTAACTGTATTTTCTTTAGCGACAAAAACTTGCTGATGGTATAGTATTTCATTGTAAATATCATTTTCTTAATCATTATTTTTTATCTTGTTTTCTAGCAAAAGTACAACATCCTTAAAACAGGATATCTTGCATTGCATTACTAATGTAAAAAGCAATGTAAAAAAAACATGCTTAATTTCTTTTTTATTTGCTTAGACTATAATAAAACTTTCTTAGTATTTTAGGCAAAGAGACAGACACAAAAAATACAATCCTTTCCTTTGTAGTGTAGACATCTGAAGTTCCATAACTGTAAAATTGCATTTGACCCTTTTGGTTTTCTTTATGTGTTTGTGTTATATAACATAGCATTGTGCCTGGCTGCTCCATTAAGGCAATGGAAAGCAGGCCCAAAGGGCGACTACGTTTTTAGGAATAAAACTCGCAGCAGGAAGCCCCTTCTGCTTATCTCTCTAGCATGCAAAATCTCACTGCTGACTTTCACACTTATTTCTGGTCTTTTATGTTCCCTAACACAATATGTCACCTTAAAAGGATCTGCAGATTGTAAAATAAACTGGCACTTACTGCAAATAGGGTAGAAAATATGGAAACTTTTTTCTTATAAAACAAATAGTCTAGTGATTTAACATAAGGTGGTGCTTAACATTCAGTCTGTTGATTGTCAAGTACAGGGATTCAAAATAAAATTTCTGTGGTCGTTGTTTCATAGTTTATTCAGTTTATTCATGTCTAAATCAGTTCTAAACCCTGATTTTGGAATTTTGGAGCAATAATTGTTAAACATTATTGAAAACTGAAAAAAGGTCTACAGTAAAATTAGTAACAGGTATGCAGATTTTGCTGAAATTTAGCTCAGTTGCCAGGGGACAAATTGTTTTTTGTGGTTAATGGAAAACACATCTCTTCCATTAATTAAAAAATAAATATAACAAAGTATAATTTTAAAAAATTACTTGGGCTATTAATATATGGGGCAGAACTTTGAAGCGTTTAAAATTTGCTACTCGTCATGCTGGAATAACAGTTATGTAATAGTTCACCTAACATACCTTATTCAGAAAAGGGACGAGTATTTTTTCCCTGGATTTGGAGGCTTTAGACAATCTGACTTTTAAAAAGCCAGCAGGAAGTACAGTGACAGAGGTCAACACAGACCCCGAAAGCAGTCGCCCCTAAAGTGACACATAATTGCTTACACAATCCACGCTGAGCGTCAGGCACAAAGTGTGTGTGTTGGGGGGCGGTTAACAGAGATGGGGGGCTTGCACTGCCATTGTAAGGCTTTATGCTCGGTGTGTCTGTCATTGTGCTCTGGAGAGACTCAGCCATGCGGACAGAAGCTGTCGGGGACGAAAAACACCTCTGGGACAGAAGCTTCGTTCTGTCAGTGAAGACAGCCACAGTCAGATAATAATGAAGACATCATGGGGGCCTATAGATAGGAGTCTAACTCAGTGGAGTCTTAAAAGTGTTTAGAGATTCTCCCTGCACTAGGTGAACAGCCATTGATTCAGCCTCAGGTTTGTCTTATTGAGGCTGGCAGGGCGTTTGAGAATGGAATCCTAATGCTGCTCAATTGTGTAGCTCTCTTACTCAGAGACACTGTGCCTTAATGTTTGATGGAGAACTCGCCAGTTAAACATTCATGAGAATGCATTATTCTGTGTTCTGCCTGTCTTCTTTTGCTACTAGTGTATTCATGAATATGCATGTATTTTTTTATTATAATTATTATGGCTATAATTATTATTTTGGCTAGTATGAAACTATATACATTTGGGATAATAATCTAAGATCATACAGTGATTTAGGATTATAGTTCAGATTTGCGGCCTCTTACTTAGTAACAATAATAGTCGTATAATTATATCACATGTCACAAGGCATATCCAAAATATTTACCTTGTTGTATATTTTTTCTCATTTATTTTTCATATCAATTACTTGTTGAAAAGCAATAAAAACTCTTCTAGATGCATAATATCAGATCCAAATGTGTTTCTTGGCTCAGTCCTCAGACTGCTCTGATATTCTTAGAGATGAGTTAGTCTACACATGCTCAAAGATGACATGCTCCTGCTTAGATTTTTCTTCTGAGAATAAGACCCAACTAACGTGTCTCCACAACCAAGCGATCTGAGCTATACTCTCTACATAAATGTTGTAGCTATCCTCCATCTTCTCACTGTATGACAGCAATTGTAGTTTGTAAAATGGAGAATAATCTCAAACAGGGATGATACCTGATACTGAGAATCTGAAAATGCAACAACATTATAAAAGGACAATAATACTTATAAAGTTTCATGGCTTAAAAAGCACTACTTCTGTATAT
>JAZGTK010002842.1:0-29772 GCA_036877625.1 Ambastaia sidthimunki | reverse complement strand
TCACGGTGTGTACATCTGGCAAAAGCATCTCTATTTTCTTTCAGTGATTCTCCCTTGCCTGTGACTTCACGTGTCTGTTTTGTAAAGTTTCGAGAGCCGGAATCAGTTGGAGTTTCGCAGCATCTGACCAACACTGTCTTCGTGGACCGTGCCCTGATCGTCGTGCCTTTCGCTGAAGGTTTGTGCTGATTTGTTTGTTCATTCATATTCAGTCTGTGACATTTGATGGACATCCTCAACATTCTAGGAATTAGTGCCGTGTATCTCCAGCAGCCACGTCTCAACCCTCAACACTGACAAATACGTCAGTGTGAGTCCAGATTCTTCAGAGCTAGAATTGAAAACATGCTATATCAGTGAGTGATGGAGAATAAAAGCTTTCAATGGCAGGCGCTCATGTTTAACTCATTGCCTTTCCAGTTTAGTTTCTCTTTTTTTGTTAAACTTTTCTCTGTTATTTGTGTGTGATTTTTATAGTGCACAAGGCAATTGCAGAGCCGGCAGATGTCTGAGAGTGACCCTCTGCTTCCCTGTAGACAAATAAACGCGGCCAGCCCACGTGTAAACAATAATTCTCTCTCTTGTACCCAGTTTGTCCAACTGAATTCATTTATTCCAGATTAAAGACAAAGTTTGCTAAGTGCATTGATGCAAAACAAATATTAAACCAAATCCATATTGACAAAACTGTCAAGGTTTCATTATTTCTGACTGAACTGCATGCTAATCAGACATTAGTAAATCTATGGTAAGATGAGGTTTTAGACTATTTTGGCATGACAGTTTGCGATTTGGTGTACACATTTTAGGAGTAAGAATTGTCTGTAATAGCACTTCAGTGTGTATGTGTGTAATGACAGCTGAAGTCAAGACTTCACTGTGTCTGTGATATTTGTCCAACCTTCCTTCAATATTTCCAGCCTTTTGAGTAAGAAACAGTTGTCAATGCAGTCTGATGGTGTAGAATGTTCTTTGTTCCTCTCCACATGAAAAAGCCTGAGAAGCTTTTTAACAATGGTTTCTTTTTTTGTTGTTGTGTTTTCCAGTTCTTTTCCCTGGTTCTGCCAGTCCTGTAAACCAGGCCCAGCAGAAAATGCCAACCAACAGTTTTGTCTTCTGCAGCTTGTCTTCTCTCTCTCTCTCTCTCTCTCTCTCTCTTTCTCTCTCTCTCTGTTGTGTGCATGTATAAAAGATGACTGTTGTTTGGAAATAATAATTTCAGAGGAGCTCACCGAATGGATTCCATGCACTTCAGCAAAACGTTCATTGTTCGTTTAATGCTACAGTTATTTTTCTCTTCAGCATTAGTATTAGAGTTTAAAGTGGGCTTTTGCTGGAAGAGGACCTTTCCTCTCCTTATTAAGCAGTGTTTGTGTCTCAGTCAGACATGTCTACTTCAGGACCTTGTGTGGATGAGCTTAGATATTCCTCCTAAGTTAAAGGCAGTTTTTAGCTTTGAAAACCAACTTAAATGCCAGCAAAAGCCCCCAGAGCCCAAAACAAATTTGCATGGTTGTGGTAAGTCAAACCATCAGTGGATTAATGAACTGTCATGTAATGCTGACACTCAAGTCATAAACTGTGTTTTGTCTATCTTGATGTCTCTGTGTGCTTTATAGCGAAGCAGCCGACCTGAATCGCTTGTTCATTATACAACTTATGAAACTTGAGAGCACACCCCACTGAAGAGCCGGCTGTGCTTGCTTACATTTGGTTCATGACTTTAAAAATCAAGTTCAGGTGATAACATCTTGGCAGTGTGTCTAGTGTCTTTTTCCTTTTTGTAGTGTTATACACCTCATGTTTTTTGTTAAGGGACCTCGTGTTAACTTCCTGACAAAGCGAGTGCTGATGTCAGTACAAATATAGACTTGCAAAAGAAAAAAAGTTTTACTCTGTGGGTCTGTGACGTGTGTGAACCCGTGTCATCGTTTAATTGTTCCTCTCTGTCCTGCAGGAGTAATTCCTGATGAATCCAAAGCTCTGTCACTGCTTGCCCCAGCAAATGCTGTTGCAGGGTTGCTGCCGGGGGGAGGGCTTCTCCCCACACCCAACCCAGTCCCATCTGTGAGTGTCAGTCATGTGCCTGGAGACGCTTATATTTTCTGGCTACTCCTTCTGGAGTGTTATAATGTAATATGTTGTGCTTCTGGTGTTTTCTGTCTTCAGATTGGTGGAGTTCCTCTTGGCGGTCTCGGGGGGCCAAACTTGGATCCCATGGCAGCTTTGGCCATGGCAGCACCCAATATAAACCCACAGGTTTGACCCTCTTGTTTTTCGCCAATGGCTCTTTAACCCTAGTGGCAACATCGCTTTACGTTCTACATGGATTCTTTGGAGTAATTTTTTATTTACTGTTATGTTAGTTAGCAGGCACAAAAACTTTAGTTGTCACTAATTGCAAATGTTTTCATTCCCTTTTAGACTTTGTCAGCTGAGCAGTTAATGAAGCTCATGGCATCAATGGACCCCAAGTAAGTTCATCAGTTTCACTGTGTCTCTTGGTTCTCTGACTGATTGAGGATTTGCCATGTCGTGTAAAGGGTTTAGTCATTTAATTTGGATCTTCTGTTACTGCAGGCTTAACCCTCTCACTGCTGGACTGAATCTGACACCTGGACTTAAGGCAGACGCCTCAAATAAAGAGATAGAAGAAGCAATGAAGAGAGTGAGAGAGGCTCAGTCTCTTATCTCTGCTGCCATTGAGCCTGGAAGTGAGTGATGTTTTAATATTCATATAGGAGAAATTTTATAATATTAGTATAGGAGAACGGTTCACTGACACACTGGACCTAGGTGAACGCTAATATCTGCTCAGGTATATAAAATACCCTATAAATGTAACCTTGCATCAATCCTATGTGTTTCCTTAGGTAAGAAAGACGATAAACGAAAGCGATCCAGGTCCAGATCTCGACGCAGGAGGTCCAGGTCCCGCTCGAGACACAGGTTTGTAGAGACATGCTTTCAGATCGGTTTTCTGATCAATAATTGAACATTCAAATGCAGTAATTGGTAAATATGAACACAATGTAACCGCAGGCGTTCAAAGAGTCATTCCAGGCGAAGGTCTCGCTCGAGGAGCAGGAGGAGGTCAAAGAGCCCCAGGAGAAGGAGGTCTCACTCCAGAGATCGCAGCCGGCGTTCCAGGTCCAGGTGAGTCTAGGATCCATGTTCAGCATCTGGAGCGCTGATGTTTTTCCACAGTGTGACTTAACAGAGCATTATCAGTGGTTCTGCAGGTAGTTGGGTTCTGTTTGTTGTTTTCTTACCGATCTTTGTGTCTCATCTCTGCTTTAGGGATCGCAGGAAGGATGACAAGAACAGGAAACGCTCAAAAACGCCACCGAAAAGCTACAGCAGTGCCAGACGATCCCGCAGTACCAGCCGGTGAGTGTTTGTTAAATTTTCTGTTTGTTTTTAGATGTTTCAAAACAGAGTTTCTATGTTTTAGAGTCATTATTATTCAGTTGTTCCTTGTTAAAATATAGGCCAAATGCAGCAGTGGCATTATTTTTAAAAGTTTGAGCACTTCTGAAAAAATTCAGGACATGATTCTCATTTGACAAATGTTTCATGCTGCAGTAAACGACACAGGAAAAGCCGCAGCATGTCCCGTTCACCAAAGAAGTCCAGATCTCCCAAAAGAAAACTGTCTCGCTCGCCCTCCCCCCGCAGGTACTGAACAGCATCTGCTGTTCAACACAATCATGTGTAGGTCCTCCTGCCTGCCCTAATACAAACTGTCTCTCTCTTTCAGGCATAAGAAGGAGAAGAAGAAGGACAAAGATCGAGAGAGAGAACGTGACAGAGACAGGAAAGATGATCGGGACAGAAATAGAGACAAAAGAGAACGTTCCACCAGCAAGAAGAGCAAAGACAAAGAAAAGGAGAGGGACAGGAAGTCAGACAGTGAGAAGGGAGATGTGAAGGTACGTGCTCATGGATTTAACCCCCTTTCCTCTGACGTGTCTGGCTCTCATTTAAACTCAGTGTGAGTGATGGGTTGGTGTAAAGTTCAAATGTATCAAATGATTTTGTTCAGTTCCATAAACGACTGTTGTCTGTTGTCGCCCACAGTAAGACATTCTGTTTTTAATTTTCATTGGCTGTCTTGTGGTGTGAAGGTTTTTTTGCCATTTCAGTCTGTTTAAACGTGGTTGCTACATTGTAGGTGACGAGGGATTACGATGAGGAAGAGCAGGGCTACGACAGCGAGCATGAGGAACAGCGAGAGAGGATCTCTGATGCTGCCTCGTCTCCGCAGGCCAAAGAGCCTCAGCCAGACAGTGCTGATGATGTTGGACGTGGAGAATCAGACGGTAACAGTGAAGACCAGCGAGACGAGGACATGGATATGAGCGATTGAAATCAGTGTTTCAATTACTGTTAAATAGTTTGGATGGCGGAAAGCTTAACTTAGATCAGTCTGGGAGCTTTTCTCTGTGAATGAATTCATTCCTTTTTTTTTAACTCCACATCCTTAGAATCTGCTGTATTTGCTGGTACATGCCTATCTTAAGTATATACTCCCAATATTTTAGAGCTGTTTTTTTTCCCCCTGTGGCTAATGTGGCACCGTTATACTGTCTATTTGGCACTGACAGTTGAAAACCACAGTTCATTTTGCAGTTACCCTCTAATTAAAAGTGCTTGGATAACATTGTCAGGCATTTCTTTTTATATATTGCCTGTGTTTGATGGGAAATATTTGTATTTTTAAAGTTTCACAACGTTTGCAGAAATTCATGTAAACTGGTTTAATTTGGCGGGTCATGACAGTTGATCATATTAAACAGTTCAGGTGTCCTGCATTTTCTGTAATGAACACACATCATCAGACTGTAGTTTAAGAAATTGATTTATCTGTACTGTTTGCAATGTTAGAAATTGAAAATAAAATTCTGGGCACCTTTTTGTCCCTTCAAAACAATGCTGTCAGTTGTGAATAACTTGTGTGGTGACCTCTCACTAAGAAAGAAATTACTTTGAAATTGTTATTCCATTGGAATCAAAATGTCTCCAGTGATTTCTGTGGATTCTGTCAAGTGTGTTCACGTAGAAACATTATCATTATTAACATTGTCAATACTTGGTCACTTGAACGCAGTAAAAATGTTTGTCACAATTAGTTAATTGTCACTGTTAATATTTAGGCAGCTTTAAATATGGTAACGTATTACCACAAGGTCTACATTCGTTAACGCTACTTAACGAACAAGCTGTTTACAGCATTTTATAATATTTTTCAATGATAATACCAATTCAATTGTTAACGTTAGTTCATTTTGAATGTTAACAAATACTTTTAATTTTAAAATGTTTTTGTAAATGTTGAAATTAGCATCAAGACTAATAAATGCTGTGGAAGTTATTGTAGTTAATGTGAACGTATGTAACATCACTGCAAAGTGTTTTTGCTCCGGTTCGCCTGATGGCGGGAACCGCCTCTGACAGGAACGGATGAAGATCAATAAGGATCCGCTGCGATATTGTAAGTAAACAGCACTTCTGTCTCTGTTCACAATAATTGATAGTTAAGTAGAATTCGTTAGTGTTGTCTATTTAATATTAGTCTAAGGCATTCCCTAAAACAGTCTTAACCAAACATTTGTAATTAAAAATTAAAGCATATTTAGCTATAATGTAACGTGTTTTCTATGCGCCTCTTACCGGTTCGTTGTTCTTCTGACGATGTTTCCTTTTCTTCAAATCGCTTATTAGCGATTCAGTTCGCGAGATCGCGGAGTGATAAGAGACGTGAAAGCAGCGCCGGTCCGTTACAATCAATATCGCTCAAATAATAACAATATTAATGCTGCAACTGTCCAGTCAGAAGCTTTAGAGCAGGGGTGTCCAAACCTTTTTTGCTGGGGGCCAGGTGCAAAAAAATTTATGTTGTCTCGGGCCGCATGTCTGTAATAATAATAAAAAACTACTGTTAGACAAGCTAATTAATGATTGCCATTTATTTGTCTTTGTCTACTTATATTTTAAATATGCTATTTTTTAAATGTTATGTGTGTGCTAAAAATATATTTATATATACCCCATGATATTAAATACATGTTTAACCTATAGGAATCATTACAATGTATTTCTTTTAATATTTTTTTATTCACCTTTAACTGTTATTAATGTGAACAGTGATGTTGTGTCTTGGATTTCTTTTCTTTGTTGCGCCATGACTTACTAAAATCTGATCAACAATAACTTCTTGTTTTTTAGCCCGATTACGTACATCTTACATACTAACTGTCTTAATTGGCTGCATGTGACAGCGACACCCAATGGTTATTTTGTGAATTTCATCTTTTTCCCCTATAACGGGCCAGATTCGTATAATTTTTAAAATCCATCGCGGGCCCGCCACAGGACTGATAACGGGCCGCAGATGGCCCGCGGGCCGTAGTTTGGACACCCCTGCCCTAAAGGGTCTGCCCACAGCCATGGAAACGGCCCAAGCCTTGTTTCATCAGGTGTTTCGCTATTATGGCATCCCAGAAGATATCGTGGCAGTCAATTCACCTCCCAGGTATGGAGGGCATTTGTGTAAACATCTGGACATTAATGTCAGTTTAACCTCTGGTTACCACCCGCAGTCCAATGGGCGGAACGGCTCAATCAAGAAATCGGTAGATACCTGAGTTGTAATTGTAATCGTGAACAGCATCGCTGGGCAGAGTTTTTGCCATGGACTGAGTACGCCCAGAACTTTCTCACTCATTCTTCCACGGGTCTCACCCCCTTTCAGTGTGTTCTGGGCTATCAACCCCCTTTGTTCCCATGGTCAGGAGAGCCCTCTACAGTTCCAGCAGTTGACTGCTGGTTGACGACTGGATTCAATGGCGTGAGAGTCTGGGACAGCGCCAATGTCCATCTGCAACAAGCCATTCGAAGTCAGGAGATCCAGGCGTACCGGAGGTATAGTCCCCATCCACAATACCAACTTGGACAACGGGTCTGGCACTCCACCAAGGACCTCAATTTGCGGCTACCCTGAAGGAAGCTCAGCCCCAGGTATGTTGGCCCTTTTAAAATCTTAAGACAGATTAATGAGGTCACATACGAATTAGAGCTTCCTGCTAACTATAGCATCTGTCCTTCCTTTCATGCATCCCTGTTAAAACTGGTCCACCCCGAGGCTGGCCCCCAAGGGGAAGTGCAGGAACCGCCGCCGCCCCTGGACATTGATGGTAGTCCTGTTTATCGTGTGAACGGTCTGCTAGATTCCCGCCGCAGAGGGGGCCAGCTCCAATATTTGGTGGACTGGGAGGGTTACGGGCCTGAGGAGAGATCCTAGGTAGCCGCTCACGACATTCTGGATCCCATGCTCACGGAGGAGTTTCACAGAGCCAGACCCGACCATCCAGCACCACGCCCCAGGGGACGACCACGGAGAGACCAACCTCGGCCAAGGGGACGTCTACGAAGAGCTCTAGGAGTCGCTCCTAGAGGGGGGGATTCTGTAACGGAACATCCCATTCCGCTACGCCAGCAGAGCCCTCACCACAGTACTGATCACTAGCTCCCTCTGCTTCCACCTCCTGTTCTTGTTTCTTGTTTCCTGTTTCCTCATTTCCTGTTTGGGACTATATAAGCCATGTGCTCACGAACTATCTTTGCGAAGTATTGCCAGCCTTAGCCTGCCTTACCGAGCGTTTATCTACTGTCTGCTACCTTGTGTATGATTCTGTTTGTTACCTGAGTACCGTTTGTTGGATTATCCCTTTTGGTTTGGTTGCCTGGTTCCTGTTTGCCTCTGTTTTGACCATTGTCTGATTGTTTGCTGCCTGCCCTGAACCACGCCTGTCTATCGTTATTGCATGTTTGCTGCCTGTCTCGACCCCTGCCTGTTATCGACTTTGTTTCTCAATAAAGCTCTGCGCATGGATTCTCACAATGCATCTGCCTCGCCATCATTACATGATACACACAATTGAAACTTTTTTGGACAATAAGGAAGTTATTGACAAGCTTCAAATCAGACAACACCTCCCTGATCACTAGGGGATGTTTACAGGTGGAAATTTCCCAAAAAATCTAAACAAACTAAAGTTTGAAAAGTTTATATCACTCACCCAGACATGAATACACATTGAAGGACAAAGCACTTGTGAGGGTATTTTGAGGACACTTATTAGTTTAAAATATATATATGCAGGTTCAAATTGAACTACCTCCATTGCTGAATTTTTCCATCGGTGCACTTTATTTGTTATTTGGCATTCCCTGGATTTTTTTTTTGCTCCGTTTATAAAAGATGATGTTAATGTACATGTTTAAAAAAATCAAATGTTTTAATTCTGGGAACAGCATCATTTGAATGTTAAGGCGAGACACTACAGATGAAAAGGATAAAAATTTTGAATAATAGATATCACCTATATTAACAAGTTTTTTGTATATTAATGTTTGAATATGCAAATGAGTCATTATCTCATTAAATATGAGCCAGGCTCAAAATTCTTTTTTCATTTTGTTGACATATTATATGGAAAAAATAATTACAGAGGGTTTTATGGATATCTACTTCTGTTATCCTGTAGAGCAGAATAGACTGTCAATAGCCTTAAAAAAAGTCGGTTTTCGCCATGTTTTTTAGTATAAAATGTTTTATAAATCAGGCTAGGAATAATATATTTACAAATCCCTCTAATAAAGTCTTCATTATATAGCTAGGTACAAGACTGGGAAGTTTGGTGTATATAGGTGCAACTGAAGTTGAGATTTCGTACTTAGAGTATGAGAAAAAACTCATTTTAAGAAAAAAGCCTTTAAAGATTTATATAGTATAAATCAACACATTTTTATTGGAAATCATTGCTTACAAGCAAAATAACTATTCAGGGTATAACACTCTACAACATCCCAAGTACATTTAAATTAGGTACAGTGTACACTTGCACTTTAAATTAAGTACAGTGTACACTTGCTTTATTCTTATAAATCAATCCTTATTCCATTCATACACAACAAATAATGTTACAGTAATGTCATAATATTACAAGGTGGAACTACCAGTGTTGGAAATGTTACTTTAAAAATTTTTTGTGTCACTTGTAATACCGCAGAGAGCGGCATGAGGGCGCTATAGGCTACGGGTAACCGGACAAATAGGCCAGGTAAGCGTAGAGTAGTGATGGAAAGTTCGAGTCATTTTACCGGTCCTTTGAGTCTCGTTCAGCAAAATGAACGAACCTTTTTTCGAGTCATTTCATTCATTTTAGCAAAATATAATTAAAATGTTACGTGTTACTTCCCTAACACATCTACTACTTACGCAAACGTTGATCAAACTACAAACAAGACAAAACTAATGCTATAAGAAACAGAAAACATTAATTCATTGTTTATCAGGATCTTTAGTCTACGATTAGCTCACCTCATCTCTTATCTGACAAGTCTTCGGGTTTGAGTCGTTTATTCATCACGTGACAGCCCCATACGCTTAACCAATGCAGACTGCACCGGAAAGAGAATTGATTAGTTCATCTCTCGAGTCTTTCGAGTCATTCGTTCATCACGTGACAGCCCCATACGCTTAACCAATGCAGACTGCACCGGACAGAGAATTGATTAGTTCATCTCTCGAGTCTTTCAAGTCGTTCGTTCATCCTGTGACAACCCCATACGCTGACCAATGCAGTCTGAGCCAGAAAGAGAATTGATTAGTTCATCTATCGAGTCTTTCAAGTCGTTCGTTCATCACGTGACAGCCCCATACCCTTCACCAATGCAGACTGCACCGGAAAGAGAATTTATTAGTTCATCTCTCGAGTCTTTTGAGTCGTTCGTTCATCACGTGACAGCCCCATACGCTTAACCAATGCAGTCTGAGCCAGAAAGAGAATTGATTAGTTCAACTAATTCCAGTACAGCGCCTATAGGATGTTGCAATGCGCATGCGCGACTCCCCGTGACGACTCGTTCTTTCCGAGTCACATTAAAGATTCATTCAAAATGAACAAATCATTCAAGAACGACCCATCACTACTGTAGACTAAGTCAGATTGTTTGGCAGAGGAGAACCATGTGTTTGTGCTCCCGCTTATCTCTGGCATCTAAAGTCCTTTTTGTGGAGAACTCTTTGAGTTTCTGCTCTACTAAAGGACTTTTGTGTATCGGTTGAGAACCAAAGTGGTTATTGTATCGATTAAAAGCTTTTGGATATCAACCATATTAGGGTTGGGCCGATGACGATGCCATCGGCGATGGACTCAACATCCTGACAGACATCACGATGTTGAGGCAGCATCATTATTCCATCGCCCCACCCCCATTCCCCAGCAATCCACAGCATCCCAATACCATGTTCGGAAAGAAAAAGATTAAAAAGTGTTATACAGAACCCCTAAAGACAATTAATATGAGATATATATATTTCAATACTTACTCTCGCAGTTATATTGTTGAGTAATTATACTGTACATAAATTGCGGGCATCAGGGAACCGCTATTAATTAATTCGCGTGGACATCATTGGAACTGAATTTGTTGATAAGGCTACTGCACACGACATCTTGGTGTTGAGGACAGCGGCCTGTTAAATGCTTCTTGCTTTATCATGTCTTCGCACTGTGGAATTTAATAATTGCATCGCACTCAAATATCACGCTGGACTTTGGACTCTAAACATTATCATAATCATCTCTACACACAATAAGACTGAACTCAATGAAATTTCTCATTTCATTTAATATGCATTAATTGTTTTCTTTAAATGTTTGTGGGCACATGTGGGATAAAAAAATAAAACGTTCATTTTTTAAAAAAGTGTTATTTAACAGTACAGGTCGATTATCTGTTGAATCCCCTCAGAGTAACATCTATATTATGAGTGGTGTTATACAGTTTAGAGATCTAGTTTTGTGTGATGAAAACAGCTTCAATGAGCTAATAATTATAACGCGCCGCATTTTTTGGCAGTAACTGCGTTATCATGATTGAAACATTAATTAATTAGATTACTCGTTATTGAAAAAAGTAACGCCATTATTTTTAATGCCGTTACTCCCATCACTGGTAACTACCACGCTCATTAGGCTATTTCTGGCGCATAGAGGTGTACACGCTCCTCCGGTATTTATTTGTTTCGCATAGACTGCACTCGAGCAACAGGCTGCTGCAAAACCCCTGATTCTCTGGATCTATTTGTATTGTCAGCCCTCACCCAGAATAATTTGGACAAACTAAACCATCCATGAGTTTATTTAATCGGGCAGCATGGACAAGCAGCCACTGCTGTGTGGCATGCGCTTCATGACTATCTATACCCCTCTCCGGTTTCCCATTGACAGCTTATGTTCAGAAGCGCTTCCCGAGGACATTTCACAGGCTAATACATCAACTTTTGTCTGTTTGCATTCCCTTGCAATTGACAACTGTTGTCTTCTCTTTATTGTTTTACGCAACATTGCGTTCATTCACAAATGATCTCGTGGATAGCTAACCCGGATGTGTCAAAGCATACCACGTGATGGGTCAGAACGTTATCAGAAAACAACACAAGCCAATGAGATTACACTCTTAGCGTTACATACCCCTTTAAACTTTTATGATTGGTTGCTGGTAGAAAGGAAATGCCCTTATTTGGATTATATAGCATTGTGTGGGAGACACAATGCTGCGATTGTGGGAGAGCTTTGCAACGATACCAGTAATGAAAAGCTTCAAAGAACAACCGATATACTGCACGTCGCATTAGAATGCTATGAAATGTGAATGTGAATTAGAATGTGATAAAATAAACACATAAATGTATAATTTGGACATTTTCTTCATGGTAGTTTGAAAGATTACATGTTTAGGAAAAAATTGCCCAAAATCTCAAAATTGACCACTGCATGAAAAATTTATGATTTTGCCTGCTGTGTCTTGCCTTAAATCAAACACTGACTTTTGCCAAGAGCCAAAGATCAAGCCACAGTATATCGGGGTTTAGGGAAGCAAATAGATATATAACGCAGCAGCAGAAAAACAGATTTTGACCTGTTTTAGCACTATTGGGAGATCCCAAATGTAAATGGCACACATAAAACTACCTACAGATCCAAACATGGCCAAGAAGTCAATCTATTCTTTGGAATAGTTAAAGTATAAGGGCATAGAAGATTACATTAGATTATATAGTATTGTTTGTAATTTATTCAGAGCAATATTTCTCTGGCTCAGTGAGGGTTCCCTTTTCAGGAATTCCCCCTGCGTCAAGCTTGATGCTATGGGGAATGAACTTCGGGCACACCTAAGTCTGAACCTAAAATCAGGTCTGTTTATAGGCAGGTCAGGGTCATTTGATGTAACATTGCGTGCCACAAAGCATTTAAAAGGAGCCTGCAAAATACGTCATCAGCTTCTCCAGGCCACAGATCTTGCCCTCAGCCATTCTATGGCTGCTGTAGTGGCAATGAAGATGTACCTGTTCAATCTGTCTGGCAATCAGGGCAGGAATAAGGCTTGATGCTTTGATTGCTTCTCAGGGTCTGTTCAGTGATGCTGTTTGTTTCGTCATCGACAGATACCATGGGACTATAAAGGAATCAGAGGTGTTCAAGAAGCTCCTCCCCCACCAAGGCCAGGTAGCTACAGTGTCAGGTGGTCCATCCACTTCTTCTTCTATTACTCTTCTGCTGCCCACAGGCAGCAACAGAAGGCCAGCATGGCAGCTCCATCAAAAAGACCTAAGGGGACTGGGTAGCACATTCAGGCCTTGCAGCCTAAGAGGAAATTCGATCTGAGAACCATGATCTCCTCAAAGACTATGAAGAAGAACATCTGATGCCAGCAGCATACTGGGGGCCAGTTTCCATTGGGGGGCGTCTCTGTGCATGCCACCACCCCATGCCAGACCTCCCTTCAGAGCCCCCAGTGGCCCCAGATGTTTTGGGGAGTGGAAGCACCCAGTGGTTCATCTGTCCAGATCTCTCCTGCCACACTGCTGCTTCAGGAAACTGAACTGACTCTCTCAGACTAGCAGCGTGGAAACTTCTGCCCAGTTTGTCCCCATGGCTGTTAAGTACAATAGAGAGAATGTACAGGATTCAGCTGCTTCCTGTCTTCCCGTAGGAGAGCAGTATTTAGTGGTGGCCTGGGAACTAAAGACTCTTTTGCGAAAGGGGTTATAAAAAGCATCCCTCCTCTCATGAGAGATTTAGGCTTTTAAAGATATTTTATAGTTACCAAAAAGGATGGGGAGTTGCTTCAAATTCTAGTTTTGTGTCACTTGAATGTCTGAGCAGATACAGATTCAAGATGTTGACACTCAAGCAGATTGTGTGTCAAATTCAGCGTGAGGACTGGTTTGCATCTGAAGGATGCATACTTTCACATTGAGATTTTGTCGCTTTTGAGTGAAGCTTACCTAAATCGAGTTCTTTCTTTCTGCCTGGCCTTATTGCCTCACACCTTTACGAAGTTCATGGATGCAGCACTGGCTCCTTTGAGACTCCAGGGCGTCTGTGTACTAAACTACAAAGATGACTGGCTAGTCATGACAAGCTCCCAAGAGTGTGATTCTGCTGGGCCTGCTGCACCAGGGCAGACCATTTTAGTTCTAAAAGAAAAATGAATTACCTCCCAAAATCCAACCGGTAAGGGTTACACCCAGAGGGCTTTGTACCCTTTCTATGTGGCTCAGACCCCAGTTTCTCACCTTGGGTCCTACTCTAGGAGCGTTATGCTGTTGCAGAATTCTTATGACAGACATTTCCCTCACAGGCCTTGGTGCGGGTCTGTCTGTTGTTGTTTGAGGGCCCTTCTCTCTCCTGGTACATAAACTACCTTGAAATGAGGGCAGTGTTTCTGGTTCTGAAGCATTCCCTCTCACAACTCAAGTTCCAACAAATCTTAGTCACCTAAATCACCAGGGAGGGCTGTGTTCACGCCATGCCATGCGTGGGTCCCTTCTTGGGACCTTGTTTTATAGAGTTTATCTTTGGCTCCATTTGAGTCCCTATAGTCAGCCTTGGTTAGGTTTCTGACTTTTAAGGTGGCTCTACTTTGCTCTTACATCGCTCATTAGGGATCTACAGACTCTCTCAGTAGACCCCGATGCTTTTGATTTTGCCCCTGGCTTTGTTAAAGCCATTTTGCGCCATAGACCAGACTATATCTCCAAGGTGCCTGCTGTGGCTGGTCACCTGGTGGTATTCCGTCCTCTACCATTTGAGTTGCTGGGGCAGGAAAGGCTTCACTTACTGTGTCCAGTTAGAGCTTTAAGGATCTATGTTCACCACTCAGGCCAGTGCGTAAGAGCTCTCAGCTTTTAGTCTATTTTGGTGGCCGCAACCAAGGTAATGCAGTCACAGTACTTATCTCACTGGATCACAGATGCTATTACCCTGGCCTACGAGGACTGTGACTGTCACCTTTGGGCATCAGAGCCCATTGTACCAGGATGTAGCATAATCTAAGGCTCTGTCTCCAGGAGCATCTGTAAGTGATGTTTGTGCTGCAAAGGCTAGTCCTCTCTGCACACATTTATTAGATTTTACAGTTTAGACTTAAATTCAACTCCAGGCGTTCAGGTCCTCCTGGGTTGACAAGTCTAAGTCTGCTCCTGATGTTCTTGGGAGGGAGGGAGGGAGGGAGGGAGGGAGGCAGGGAGGGAGGCAGGACAGGCAGAAGCCAATACACAAGAGCCAATACCACATCACAATCCAAGATGACATAACGTTGCTTCTGGCAGCAATGTTTTTATTTTAATTTTTTGGCAATCAATTTGTAATGGCCTCAAAAAGCTTGGAATATTTGTATGTTTTAAATAAATGGTGACTAGTTAAAAGAAATCATTGGCAAACCTGGAAAAGTCAAAGTGGAGTATATTGTCATTTCAGCCATATACAAGTACACAGTGAAACGAAACAACGTTTCTCCATGAACAAGGTGCTGCAGTACAACACAGAACAACACAAACTAAAATGTCAATACAAAAACTAGAATGTAGAAGGTATATACACAAAACTCTATTTACATAAAGTGCACAAAGTGCAAATAGACAGCACAAGACAGTTACGCAGACCAGTATACAGTTCAATACAAAAGTGATTGCAGTGATTATGTAATAATAACAAATATTAAAAATAATAAAATAGTGCAATGGTAGTGGTGTAATATACAATAAGTTATTTTGTGTTTAGGAGCCTGATGGCATGGGGGAAAAACTGTTGCTGGCATGGGGGACGTGTTGCTGTTGAGTTTTGCTTGTGAATATATTTTGAATAGGATTTTTTGTATGACTGTCATGAAAATAAACATTCATCCACTGAAAAAAAAGCTAAGTGGAATCCATAAGCAAAAGAACAATTATAAAACAATAGGGCAAAAAATTGCCATGTTTGCTGTGGAGTCAACAAGATAAATATGATGCAAAAACACAGAACGTCACATTTTGTTATTAAGCCGTTTCAACACAAATTATTAACCAAATTAAGAAATGTATCTAACATGATCAAAACAAAAAACAAAAAGGGAAGACAGTGATCAGTGTAAAAGTAAAGTGATCCAAACAACAAACAAGTCCAAACAATAATCCAAAAACGTACTGTAAATCCAACAAATAGGCAGAAAAATCATACACTTCAGGCAATCCGATTATCAGAGACAAAAACTGCTTGTGAAGCAGGTGGAACTGGGAATACTTTGTAAAGGTGAAATTGAACAGCATGGTTTATATATGGTACAAACAGAAAATGGATAGTGTAAACAAGAAGAGATTTGTGTGATGGCCCTCTTTGGCGGTTAGACGAATGGTTATTGGTCTGAAACATTACATATATGCTGCCAGGTTAGGAAAGAAAGCTTAAATCTTGTAAGCTTGAAACAGTATTTGTTACTGTCTAGCTGCATGCCATTTCATAAAAAAAACTGCCTAATCCACACAATCACAAACCCATATGCTCACTAATCCTGCATATCACTCTGTCACAGTATTACATCTCTGTATGGTATGAAGTGAACCAAATACCCTCCATTGGTCCACAGGCTTATTTGACCAGATGTCTCAAACATAACACAATCAAATAAAAACAGACATATACTGATATTGTGTTGTTATGGTATGTCATGTTATGGTAAATATTAGATCAACATTGTATGTGTAGATCAGAAATGTAAAAGAATATTCAGAAGGTGAATGTGGAGTTTCTTTTACAATATATGCAGTTTACATATTATAATGTGCATAACCAGGGGTTAAATTGCTGTAGTTTAAATTGTACAGTTGCCCCCACACACCTACTTTTACATTTACTATAAATGACCTGGGTTACTTCAATGGTTCAAAGGTTTGAGTTTTATAATGTATGAGATGAGAATGTCAGTATGGTTAGTTAATCTTATACACACAGTATAGATAGATGAGACCAGCAGCTGCCATTTATTTGGGTTTATGTGGCCATTTCATTGACTTTTATTGGAACATCAGATAAATCTATTCATGGCATTAATTCGAATTTATGTTTCTACTTTTGTTTATCTCCAGGGTGAAAGAAAACATAAGAATCATCAAAAGTTAAAGCACAACTGTAAGAACCATTACCTCGGCTGAACTGCTATAAAAGAAAAGTGGAGGTGAGGTGACCTTCCTCTGCTTGCATGATGGCTCCTGAAGGTTTCGGGAAGCTTCGAGACTTACTTTTATTCTTGCTGCTGTCACTGACACTTTTAGCTGAGCTGTTGGAGATGGCCACTGCTTCTTCACAGGAATTGGATCGTGTGGGTGACATAGAGTGCCCTTCAGTGTGTCGTTGTGATGAGGACTTTATATATTGCAATGACCGCAGACTGAGCACAATCCCACCACTACCACCATCTGCAACTGTGCTTTATCTTCAGAATAATCACATCAATAATGCAGGGCTTCCCAAATCCTTGGAGCATCACACAACAGTTCATGTTATATATCTCTATGATAACGAATTGGGTGACTTTCCAATGCATTTACCACCTTCATTAAGAGAGCTTCACCTCCAGGACAACAACATTAGAGTGTTGGAACGGGCTGCACTTGCCAGACTTCCGCTCATTGAAAAGTTGCATCTGGATGACAACTCTGTTTCTACAGTGAGTATTGAAGACCAGGCTTTCGCTGACAACCCTCGACTACGTCTACTCTTTCTTTCCAGAAACCACCTTTCCAGCATTCCATCTGGTCTTCCTGCCTCAATTGAGGAGCTGCGTTTAGATGACAA
This sequence comes from Ambastaia sidthimunki, assembly GCA_036877625.1. Classification (NCBI taxonomy): domain Eukaryota; kingdom Metazoa; phylum Chordata; class Actinopteri; order Cypriniformes; family Botiidae; genus Ambastaia; species Ambastaia sidthimunki. Next base: position 12,583 of record JAZGTK010002842.1, on the reverse strand, counting down.
CCGAATCTCCACTATTCCCACTCATGCTTTCCGTGGTTTGTCATCTTTACATCGCCTGGTCTTGGACGGTAATCTTTTAGCTAATCAGCGCATAGCTGATGATACTTTCTCACGCCTGTCTAACTTAACAGAACTTTCTCTAGTGCGTAATTCTCTTCAAACAACCCCACTTAACCTGCCCAGAGTCCACCTGCAGAGACTGTCCCTTCAGGACAACGCTATTATACACATGCCTCGGGGCTCACTTGATGGTATGCACAGATTACAGCACCTAGATCTCTCTGGAAACAATTTGACCACTCTTCCCAGAGGGTTATTTAGGGATTTGAAGAGTCTAGGCCAGCTTCTGGTGCAAGGCAACCCTTGGCATTGTGGGTGCAACTTGCACTGGCTGCATAACTGGCTGAAGGCAAAGGGTAACACAATTACAGTTAGAGGCTTCGTCTGTCATACACCAGAGAGAGTCAGAGACATGGCACTAAAAGACCTCACAAATCTGATGGATGAATGTGAGATGGCTACTGCCGGAGGTGGTGGAGGCGCAGGGGTTGGTGGTAACAAAGTGAGTGGAGGAGGGGTAGGAGCAATTTCTCCCACTCTCTCTTCCCCTCAAGGGTCTTTATTCACACTTAGATCTAAACGACCAGGTCTGGGATTTCCAGAAACAAGTTTGGACTACACATTAAGCAGCAGTGGTGTGAGCAAGAACCTGGCCCTGAAGGTAAAACCTATATCCCTTGATAGCATCCGTGTTACTTGGAGTGTGGCACAAGCATCTTCTTCTTTTCGATTAAGCTGGCTTTGTCTGGGAACCAGCTCTACCAAGGGGTCTATCACAGAGACCTTGGTTAAGGGTGATCAAAGAGAGTATCTTCTTACCTCCCTACAGCCTGCTTCCAGCTACATCATTTGCATGGTGCCTCTGGTGTCTAATAGTGGAAGCAGAAGTAATTTACATGGGGGACACACAGACCTAAATGAGGTTCCAGTTTGTGCCAGAACTGAAACGTCTAATCCCATCCACTCTGATGATGATCAAGGTGCAGTTCAGAGCTCTGATCAAATGAGTTCTCTTCCACTTGCTGGAACTATTGGAGGTACTACAGCAATAGTTTCCCTGGTTCTAATCATTGCCATTTTCTGCTGTTATGGGCGTCATGCATCCTGCACCTCAAGAGACCACTACAGCCATAGTAGCTCTCGCAAAAGCAAACACTATGATGACTACATTAAGTCGGGCACCAAAAAAGATAATACTATTTTAGAGATTAGCAGCCATGGATTTCAGATGACACCTATGACAGCAAAACAGACCGAACCAAAACCTGTACAGCAGGATGTCATACACACCATATTCTCCTCCAATGGCACAGGTCTATACCAGCCTACCAATAACATGACTAATTCTGGATATGGTACCAAACGTGGCTATAGAGGAGGCATTCCAGATAGAGATTACTCTTACACATGATAGCCCTGATTGAACAATTATCTACAGTTAGGAATCATGAACTGCATAGATACAGTTTTCAATCTACATGGCTCCACAGAATCCCTTTCGTGCCTTCTGTTCTTTATTACAATGTAGCATGCTGTTTATGAGACAATAAATCTCTTAATTGACCCAGATGCTTATAGGAAACGGCATTATAAGTGTGGTGACAGGGGACAATGTTTTCAGGTGGTGATATCAAATGCTACTTTCACCTCCTGATATAATGATTAGTGTCCCTGCTGTTTTATCTCTGGCACACTAAGGTAGATTCAAGGACAGCATGCACCACATTCAGATCACAGACTTTTTCAGGGAATTCATTACATATGCTGGAACCACAGCACAGCAGTTTTCTCATAAAAAATAAACTATCCCGGCAAATATTTCAATATTTGTTTCCTAAAGGTTAAAGGGTCCCTGATTATTTGAACCATGACTTTTTATTGGCTATAAATGATATCGATTCCAGTGTCAAGCCAAATAGCCACTCTTCTCATAGTAAAATGGAAGTGATTTGGCAAGTGAACTGTCTGGGCAAGTCTTGTGTTTACTTACTTTGTTGTTTTTTTGGAGATATATGCTGCACAAGACACTGTGACTACTCATTTTTGCAAAGAGTTTCTGGACCAGACAGAGACATAGCCAGAAACTACAGTATGGTTTAAAAACTAATTAGTCATTAATGACAATTAATCATATACACCTGAAAGCTTCCTAATGGTACTATGAAAACAATCAGGAAGAAGTTTTGAATGACTGTCAATGGGTTGTCACATATTCAGTGTTAAATTCCCCAAACATTTAATCTGTAATTTTAAATATATGGACCGATCTCACGCCTTTTAAATATAGAAAAGTGTATGTATAAAAGTGAATCTTTCTAATGGTACAACACTAACGTGAATACAATTATCACAACTTTTCCACGTCTGATAAAACTGGTTATGGTAGAGGGTTTTTACTTTGGAAATCTGATTCTTGATCTGTATTAAAGACAGTACACTGCCTAATATAATGTTTTGCAGAGAGGCTAATTCATGTTGAAATTGGTTATGGTTGGTGAATGGTTTCTAAGCTACATTCTTAGCACAAATATTAACCAATTATGTCTCCAAATGGTACTGTAAGGTTATGGCCTTACTGCTAACTACAACAGCTATACTGCTAAAAGTCCTGAGAGGTAGTGGGAGGGTGGTGTAAACTGGGAATCTAACCATAACACTGTGGACCATCACTGTGAGAGGAGAGATTAAGAGAAAATGTTGCATGATGTTCTAAGGTGGATGTATTTCTTCCTTATGATTCTTCCTCCCTTATTTCCTTATGTGTATGTTATGCATTTTGTAAATGTCTACAACCCACTTATTCATTATATATTTATAAGGGGGTTGTGTTTAAGACAGCAATTTGCATTTGACAAAAGGAGTATATGGATAGAAATAGAGTCTGAGAAACAGGAAAGGATTAGACACATTAAAACATGCAGTTTATAATCAAGCAGGGCCTTAACAACCTGTACATAAAACATTTTTGTCATTTTTGTCAAATGTTTTCAGTCTGCTGTTACTATATCTCCTTCTTTGTCTTTTTCCCAAAGGACTAGTCCTAGATGTAAACTAATCTTCCTGCCATTTATGTTCAAAGTGATTTTTTTGTAAACCAAACAACATTGCCATTATTAAACACCTATTTATTAACATTTATTTATTTGTTTTATTATTTGTTATTTCAGGACTGGGAAGAGACGGAAAAATGAGGAGGGAGGGGGGAAAAGTTTGCAACATGATGCAGGCCAAACTTAATGTTTATTTATATGGGACTATTGTATAACTGCAACTCTTCGGAATTAAGGACACTAAAAATTTACTTAAAGCAGCAAAAACACTTGACATAAAAAAACATACCAAAACAAATATTGTTTAGTTTTTTATTTTCATGTACAGTAAATTGAACTTAGAGCTAAACACTTCACTACCTTAAAATTATAAGGTTCTGTCTGTGTTTTGACCAGTTTTGAGATATTGAGGTTTAAAGTTTTTGCATTGCATTGTAAATACCAAAACTTTTTTGTTTTTCAAATGAAACACCCAAAATGCATTTTTTAAAAATAAAACAATAAAATAATATTGTCAGTAAGTTATATTAGAGTAAGAATATGAAACTCAAACTCAATTCTGACAAAAATGTCAGATAGAACCTTATTCTAGAACCTAGATACCTAGAACCTAATTCTAGGGTAGCGACTTGTTATCATTAAAGTTGACAATAAATCAAATACACTTTATACCCAAACACATTATTGTTTTTTTTGTCTAGTTTTTTCTTCTTCTACCTCTTCTTCTTCTTATTATTATTATTATCAAAGACCCATATTGTATCCATTAGTGTTTTTTCTGCACCATTTTGTCTATAGCAGTCTATAAAACAGTACATGGAAAAATTATGAAATTTGCCACACAGAGGACACAAATATGTTACTGGTCCATATTGGGAGTCTCTAACTCAAACCGTCTAAGGCCACCAAAAGTTCAAAATTTCACTAATGTTTATGTTCATAACTTTTGACTCGCAAGTCCTAAAAACAATATCCTCTGAAACAACTCTGAAACTTCACCTACAGCATTTGTCCCATTTGGTAGACACCCCTTACGGGTCTCGATATGTTTACAAAGATATTTATAAGTGTAAATCATTTTATTGTGTTTTAATGGCTTTTTCTTGTTAATACCAACTATTATTATTATTATTATTATTAATACACAGGCAGACTATGACACTCCCCTCTATATCTGTTATATACATATTCATTTTATGAATTGTTGTAGGATATTGTATTTATCATATTGGCCCCCGAGAATAAACAAATGCTGCCATCAGTCCTAAACAGAAACAACCTAAAAACTGGAACGGTGATTTTCTAATCTTCAATGATTTTTAATGGAAGAATGTAACTAAATGACTGTTTGTTGATTGTCTCCTTACCATGTGATAAGAAACACAGTTTTCTGAATGTCTTTTTAAAGCTATTGAAAATATGTCTCTCTCTTCCTTAGTCAGACTGTGACTGTCAGACTGAAACTCAAGACAAAAAAACTATTTTGTACAAAGTATGTTTCTTTTATATGTGATTAAAGGCAAATGTATTGAGACTGCCTATGGAACTGATGTTTTTCAACTGTGTTTGTGTGGTTAATTTCTAATTACACTTTACATCAGATTTACATTTAGGAGATAATTTTATCCAAAGCGACTTACAAGGTGAAGAAAACAATGAATAAAATGATACACCATAGGGAAGTAATAACATGAAAACATGCTGTACAAAGTCACAGTTTCAAAGTTATTGGTTACGATGCCACTTTTGTGGTAGAAAGAAAAAAAGAGTTAGAATTTTTTAGGGAGTTAATATATTCCTGTCAAGTATTCGTGGGATTTAAGAGAACGTTTTTTAACTGTTTGCTGATAATTGTGAGGGATGCTGCTGACCAAACAGCAGGGAAGTGGGAGAGTGATTTTGTGTCCTTTGAAGAAGGTACCACAAGGCCCAACTGATTCAATGACAATGAGTTCTGGATAGTGTGCAGATATGTAGAAGGGTGTGAAGGTATGTTAGTGCAGATATTTAATATGCAAGAAGTAATGACTTGAATATGATAAGTGCTGCAACTGGTAGCTAGTAGAGACTATTTTTATATGCTATTTTGGCCACTAGTAGCGTGCCACTTCTGTGTGATTATCTGGTTGAAAAAAGTAATATGAGAAACCATGTGACTGTATAATAGAACTTAATGATGTAGTGTAAATGGAGAACAGTGATTTGGATAGCTCCAAGACGGATCTAACTAAGAGGTAGCACTGGAGTGTAGTTCCTATGATTCCCAATGGAGATACTGTAGGGTTGCTAGGGATCTGAGGCCAGATTCACAAACAATTCCTTAAGATAAAACTTAAGAAGATTCTTAAGAAAAAAGTAGGAAGATCTTGAGAATCATAAGTGGAATTCCCTAACATTTTCTTAAGATCAATGTCATTTCTTACGAACTACTTTGTTTTTTCACTTAAGAAATTCCCAGAAAAACGTTTTCTTCACTTGAAAATTAGAAAAACCCACTTGTGCGATTAGCCTAGCCTATTTCTAAAGATGGAGGCCACCGCCAGAAAATGTCAGGGACAAGTAACCAATTTAATGATGAACTTAAATAGACCCTGCCTACTTGATCTTATATAAGCAATAGTAAATAGTAAACTACATCAGTACATTTAGTATGCTATACAAGTTAAAGCCACCGGGTGAAAAGCCCATTCAATGTTAGCCTGTAACTGTAAAATGTCTTTTAACCTGATATAGGCTACATACACACAAAAAAACAATCCTTACAAACTTAAACCACAGGGCAACTCTCTGTGGACGTCTGTTTAGCTTCACACAGCTTAGCTTCTGCTGGTCGTTCTCCCGGAAGCGAGGAGGACAGAAGGCCTGCAGCATGACTGGCCGTAGTGTCGAGGAGGGCACTTTGGCAACATACCCCACTCAGGGGTAGAGAAATGCTTTGGCCAGAGAAGGCACAAAGTCTAAATAAGTAGGGGCCACAGAAAAGGGCCTGAAAGAAAGGCCACTTTGAACGAAAGATGGAGATCATAAATCTCTTCAACAGGCTCAAAGAGAGGAGCATAGAGAGCCTTTAACACTACAGCCAGGTCCCACGGGGGGACACAGGATTGTACTTGGGCCTTAGCCTCCGCGGAGGAAAACGTGTAACAAAGGGATGTCTGCCACTGAATAGCCAATGATAGAAGCCTGGTAGGTTGACAGTGCCACCACATAGACCTTCAAGGTGGAGTGAGCCAATCCTGCAAGAGGCATGCCTGCAAGAACTCTAGCACTGTACCAACTGGGCAGTTAACTGGGCCAAGCTGGCGGTCTCTGCATCAGGAAGTGAAAAGCTTCCACTTCAAGGTATACCTTTTCCTCGTAGAGGGAGCTCTATATTGTAAAATGGTCTCAACAACCTCAGTTGAGATACCAGAAACTATGAGTCGCGCCGCCTCAGGGGCCATACCCACAGGTTCCACAGGGTGGGGGAGCCCAATGGCACCTCCTGCCTGAGATAGGAGGTCCCCCCTCAAGGGGATCCTCCAAGGAGAGCCGTCTAGGAGAGATACAAGATACGAGAACCACACTTGGCTCGGCCAGCCAAGACCACGAACCGGGTGATAACTCATGACCGCTCTCCAACCGGTGAGGGATGCGTCTGTCGCAAGCGTTACACGGCGACAAAGAGCTCCCAGTACCGGGCCCTGAGAAAGGAACCAAGGTTTCCTCCACATGTCTAAGGCACATGACCTTGATCATGCAATCAGTGGATTTCCACTCAGGGAAAAACCCCTTGGTTGCAAGCCACCACTGTAGGGACCTCATGTACAGAAGGCCAAAAGGAATTCCGTTGGATGCAGCTGCCATCAGCCCAGTAGTTTCTACCACCGGAGAGTTGTCGGTGCACACCAACATGTGGTGGTCTCTCAGGTCTGGGAGGAAATGCTTTAGAGCCCGAAACACAGCTAGCACTTCTAGGCAGTTGATGTGCCAAGTAAGATGGCGATCTTCCCATAGACCACGGGCTGGGCGGCCACTCATGACCGCAACCCAACTGGTGAGGGATGCATCTGTCACTAGCATAACACGGTGACCAAGAGTTCCCAGCACCGGGCCCTGAGAGAGGAACCAAGGTTTCGTACCAACTTCTCATGACCTTAATAATGCGGAACGGATTTCCCCTTGGGGAAAACTCCTTGGTCCTGAGCCACCACTGTAGGGGCCTCATGTACAGCAGGCCAAACGGAATCACATTGAACACTGCTGCCATTAGGCCTAGCAGCTGCTGAAACTGCTTTACAGTGAGTGACTGGCCTTGTCTGACTCTCGTGACTGCAGCGAGGATCAATTCTACTTGAGCAGGAGACATATGTGCCCACATTGTGGTCGAATCCCACACAGCACCCAGATAAGTGGTTCTCTCAACTGGAGAAAGCACACTTTTCTCTGTGTTTAGTCTGAACCCCATGTTTTTCATGTGGGAGAGAACGACATCTCGATGTAAAACCGCCAACTGCTCCGAAGGAGCTAAGATCAACCAATCGTCAATATAATTCATATGCGGATGCCCTGGTATTGCAGAGGAGCCAGAGCTGCATCCACACACTTGGTGAAAGTGCGGGGTGAGAGAGCAAGGCAGACCATAAGTACTCCAAATTGGTAAGCTTTGTCCCTGAAAGCAATCCTCAAGAACCTACTGTGTTCAGGAAGGATAGGGATGTGAAAATAAGCATCTTTTACATCTATGGTCACAAACCAGTCCTCGGACCTGATTTGGGACACCACCTGTTCTCACAGTGAGCATTTTGAACTTCAGTTGTTTGACTGAGCGGTTCAGATGCCTCAGATCTAAAATAGGATGGCTGTAAAGCCCAGACTCCCTGAGCTGAAGAGGGACCACCTTGATGGCCTTCTCCCTCAAGAGAGTGTTTACTTCTTGTTCCATAACCAGAGCCTGCACAGGCTCCACTAATGTAGGGTGAACCCCACCGAAAGTAGGTGGGTGAGAAATGAACTGGATTCTGTACCCCTGTTCTACAGTACGCAGGACCCATTGAGACAACCCTGGCAGTAGCTTCCATGCTGCCAGCTAGTTCTTTAGGTGGTACCAGCCTCTCAAGGCTGGCCTCTGGTATATTCTGCATGAGAGGATTGGTGCCCTGTAAAGGAAACCCGGCAGGAGACCTCTGATCCCCCCTGGGTCCACTACCTGCTGGGGCAGAGGCCGGGAGGAAAGTTCGCTTGAGGCTGCTGTGTCCTAAAACACCAGAGGTGGCATGTAATTGTCAGGACTTCTTTGCCAAAGTCCTCTTAGAGATTAAGACAGTCCTTAGATCTGTTCTTAACCTGGAGGATTTTGACTTAGAGCATTGCGACACCCGCACCCTTAAGGGGGGAGAACGGGAGGCGACGCTTTGCTTTGTGTGTCCCTGTACATGGGTGGGGATGCTCCCGTTTAGCAGTCCCACACCTGGAGCAGTAACCTTAAAGGACGAGGGCGCATCAGGAGACAGATAGCTGGCTACCATCTGCTCTACCCGGGGCATCGCCTTATACCCATGCTCGTACAGAGAGGACTCATCAAAGCTTTCTACATCCACTTTGTCAGAGGATGAGAGGCGGAAAGTCGAGCGCTCTCCCCAGGGGGAAGAGACCGAAAAGCGGGCTTCTGAACCCAGAGAGAGCGCATAGAATCTGGTGGGTGAGAAATGAGATAAGGACTCACCCATCTCAATTTCCTCCACCAGCTCCATATGCGGGCCTTTAACTCCCTCGAGAGCTGACTGAGCATGCTTCGCTCTTAAACAAACAACACATAAACCGCTTGTATCCCACCCGTAGATAGTATTTCTAACGCAGAAGAGGAGGAACAAACGGTCAAAAATGCTGAATGTTATGCTTTGTCCCCTTTCTCTTGTGTTTTGCTTTTGGCATTTTTAACTCTATGACAAAACAACAGAAAAATCGGACAAACAATTCACACAGAGCGCTTTGCTGAATTACAGAAGCTACTAGTTTGCTCTGCGCATGCACCTTTAAGCTTCTTGGTCATGACGTGACCCCCCATCTGTGACGTATCGCCCCCTTATTGGACTGATTTCACACATGATTCAGAGCGTGGTTACGCTGAAGACTAAGTTTTCAAGAATCTCAATTATTCTTAATTTTTTTCTTGGGACAAAACGAGAGAAGAAAAGTTTAAGAAGAAAGTTTTAAAAAATCATAAGAATTTTATAAATTTGAATTTATAAAAAAAATGAATTTTTAAAAAAAGTTACACTTAAGAAGATTTTTTTTTCTTAAGAAGGTTTTGTGAATCCGGCCCCTGGTGATTTATTTGTGGAAGGCTGCACATAGATCTAGTAGAATGAGGACAAAGAATTTGGACTCCACCTTTGCTGCCCTCAGGGCTTCAAAGACTGACAGCAGCACCGTCTCTGTGGAGTGGTTGCTCTTGAAGGCTGACTGCTTGTCATCAGGTAGGGTGTAGGAGATGGGAGTGGATTGGGTTGAGGGGGCAGATAGTGGGTAACTGGAGTAAAGTTGCACATAGAACAAGTTCTACAGTAGGAGGAGAGGGCAGAGAAAGTTGCTGAGTCTTCTGGATGAATCCAGGCCTCAGTAAGGCCTTAAGTTGATAGCAAAACAGGTAGCAAAGGCTGGAATGAAGTCAGCATTGTTCCCCACTGAGAATGGACAGGCCACAGGTTTGTGGGGATGCATCAGATGCATTATTCTCATGTGTGAGGGGAGCATGATGCTTTTGGTGAATGACAGGAATATGGTGAATGCATATATTATAAATAGGAAAAGTTAAAAGGAAATAAGAAAACAAAAGAAACAAAAAAGACAAAGATATGTAAGTGTTTTGCTGGTGTCCTTGTTCAGTGGAGTCATGCAGGTAAAGTTGAGGGTCTTTACCTGAGTAGGGCTTCACATGAGGGCTGACGCTACCTTAAGTGCATGACTAAGCACTCCTTCATACTTATCAAAACAAAAGCCTATAGTGTGTGAATGGCTGAAAACAACACTATGGTAGACCAGTAAGTACTCTCTTAACTTCCTATTTGTGTAGCAACACAAATGTTATAAATATAGAAGAGCAGTTTAAGTAAAGCAGTTTCAATGATCCAAAACTTCAGAGAAAAAGTTCACCCCTCATTATTTACTCACCCCCATGTTACTCTAAAGCCACCTAATATACTGTATGTAACACAAAAAGAGATGTAAATGTCAAGGCTGATCTATTTTATATAATGAAAGTAAATGGTTACTAGAGCTTTAATGAAACTCCAGTTTAAAACAAGAAGCAATAATGTATGACATCAATTATTTGCAAAAATTTGACAGTTAAGATGGATATTTTCAGTAAATAATGTGTCAGTCTATGTGTGTCAGTTAAGCATTGCATGAATCTAAATAGTGCCCAAGTTACAGTATATGGACTACTGCTATGCTGCTTTTTGCATTTTCAGAGTCTGACAACAGGGACAACTTCCCAGAATATAGTGCGCATGGTTTAAGCCTAACTGGATTTCCCCGTCAGTAAGACCACTTCTATTTCTGTGTTGGATATGGAAATTAAGGCAGTTTTAAGGTTTTGAATTATTTAGATTATGCCATTTTAAAGTTTCAAAATTGTTTGAGGTTTACAGGTTAACGTGTATCCAAGTTTAAAAAACACTGCCATTTTTTATAATATACATGTAATACCACCTCATTTCTGAAATAATTCTTTCAAAGCAGTTTGAAGATTTAGTCCCTCTAACCCTTTCTTTCTGATAGCATTCTCCACTCTGATTGGTTATCTGGCCGAGTCTGTTGTAATTTGTATTCCCGCATACACTGCATATTGGAAACAACATGTCCATTACCATAAGTGAATTTCAGCTCCACAGGCTTATCAACCCTCAGAGATACTTAGGACAAAAAATGGCATTGATTTTACTTATCAATTTAAACCTGAGGCCAAAGATGAAACAGATCAAGTAGTCAATCAATTAGTAATTCCGTCACTATTCCATCACATGAATTGAGCAGGACGTTTCACAGTGGTAAATTTAAACTTAGTATGTGGTACATTGTTTGATGTGATAGCAGTGTTATTGTATTTCTAATTTATTGAGGTGCATGTGTGGGAACTGCTCAGCAAAGCCGAAAACCTCTGCTGTCATAAAGTATAACAGGTAGTATAAGCATATTGTAAACATGATGTAACCACATGAACCAGAAATCGCAATTTGAAAGGGTGCGATTTTTAAATCGCAAGAGCTGCGATTATTTCAATTAAGGATACACATTGTTTTTGACAGTTTGCGTCATGCGCATATTACGTCTTCATGTGCGTATTACGTTTGATGCAGAGTTTAACCAATAGGGGGCATTTTAGCACGTACTAACTGAACAAGCAAATAGCTTTAACGCCATTTGGAAAAGATGAGCGAGAGCACCGGCTCAACTTCCCAACAAAGTGTGTCTGCAGAAGAGCAAAATCATGCAGACGACATGGTACCTAAACGAAAAGGCACAGCATATGTTTGGATTGATTTTGGATTTCGACGTTCTTCTGATGTACTTCAAAGGAAAGTACTTTGTAAAACCTGCCGAACGTCTGTGTCGACCTCACGAGGCAACACAACCAACCTGTATCAGCACCTGCAGAGGTATCACAGACAACTCTATGACAAATGCATGACCAAAAGGCCCACCGATAAACACACTGCTACTGACATCCAATCAAACTTCAATTGCTCAAACGTTAGAAAGTGTCACACCCTATGACAATTTATCATGAAGGCACGGTGAAATAACAGATGCCATAACAAGTTACCTGGCTAAAGATATGGTGCCGATTAACGCTGTCACAAAAGATGGGCTTAAGAATTTAATCCTAACGCTCGGCAAAAGATATTGCATTCCTTCTCGAACGTTCTTCACTTAAGCCATCCAAAACATGTACATTACGTGCAGGAAGAAGGTCGAAGATTAGTTAAAAGAGGTGAAACATTACGCAACGACAACAGACATGTGGTCGAGCAGGACGACCGAACCATATCAAAGTCTCACTGTTCATTATATATGTGAGTATTTTGAATTAAAGAGTTGTTGTTTACAAACGTCCTGCTTTCCCACTGACCATACTGGATAAAACATCACTTCTGCTTTGAAAGATGCTCTAGCTGACTGGGGTCTGAATGAGGAAGGCCAGGTATATACACTCACCTAAAGGGTTATTAGGAACACCTGTTCAATTTCTTATTAATGCAATTATCTAATCAACCAATCACATGGCAGTTGCTTCAATGCATTTAGGGGTGTGGTCCTGGTCAAGACAATCTCCTGAACTCCAAACTGAATGTCAGAATGGGANNNAAAGGTGATTTAAGCAATTTTGAGCGTGGCATGGTTGTTGGTGCCAGACGGGCCAGTCTGAGTATTTCACAATCTGCTCAGTTACTGGGATTTTCACGCACAACCATTTCTAGGGTTTACAA
>JAZGTK010002841.1:0-29773 GCA_036877625.1 Ambastaia sidthimunki | reverse complement strand
TTTTACAATAATTAGTATAATTAATTACAGTTAATTATACTTATTATTCCCTTTGAGCTAAGGCTTAAATTCCCTCGTTTCAGCGGAAGAACGATAGTGTTTTAAATAATGCTTTCCAACCCGGCTGATACGCTACATATGTGTTAGCATAATAATAAGAATGTTGAATAATTGTAATATGAGAATGTGAGTTTAATTTTTTCATTTACTGTAACACGATGTGTTTCAGGGGCCCACTAGGGGGCTTTAACAAACTTCCAAGGAGAGCTTAGGATAACTTAAAAGTATTTATAGACTGAACAAGCATTAAAATGATGTAAATCTAGTGTTTGTTTGTTTTTTAAATAATAAATACAGACCTTTCTAGTTATGCCAAGCTCTAAAACATTTTATTGGGTGGAAATTGTGAGTCTGGGGGGCTTCAAATATTGCTGTGGAGTCAGATGTCAAAAAGGCTGAGATCCACTGCTGTGACACTGTAGCTTACCAGTGGTTTGGTCAATGGAAAAATAAGGTTGGCCTTCCAGAATGCTGTAGACCAGTTTGGCACTGTTTCCATACACTGGATCATCTGCGTCGGTTGCAGTTACTCTTGTGACTGATGTACCTATGGAGCAGAGGAGAAAAATAACATCTCAATAAACAAAATTTACTGGGAATGAACAAATAAATAGGTTTGCTCCATTCACCGCACCTTTGTGGCCATTTTACGAACTTGTTTTCTTTGAGAACAAATATTTTTTCTTCGTAGCACTGTCTCAATAATACCTCTGGCCACGGAGAGAGAGCTTCTCCAGAATAAACTCATAAAAGTGTGTTTTGTTGCTCAGACGTGCACAACCGCTCACCCATGCTGCGAGACTTCCACACTGAAAAAACATCACAGCTCCGGGACTTAACAAGATCAAAACGAAGGAAGTCAGACAAACAAACAATCCACGCTCCTCTTCTAACCCCTCTTCATTAACCCATGGCTTGGATGAATTGAGAAGAAAGGAGGAAAATGAAAAAGAGAGACACATAGACACAGACAAATGAAAGTGAGAGTGAAAGTGAAGGAGCGAATAAGAGAAACCGAGACGCTAATGGTAAACAGCTCGCTGACAGTGCAGATGGTTTGGTAATTGTTTGTAAAGCATGTTCCACAGCGCTCTGACAGCTTGGTAAGCGTCTGACCGGCGTGCGTGCCTGTGCTGCAGCTACAGGTAGCTGGAGCTGTCGGAAACAGCAGGAAAAATGTCCACAGTAAAGCCTGGAACGTGCACAGCTTGATTTAGGTCCAAGTGGAGGAACTTTCCTCCGTCTTCCTCATGCAACACAGGAGGAGTCCTCACTTCTGAACTTAATGTTTTTGAGTGTGAATATGACCCTATCCTTAACCACAGGCTTTCACAAAATACTGACTGTCAATTATATACATATTTTTCTCTTTTTCTCCCCATATTGTTTTCACATTCATACTTGGTAACCTGTGCTGTCTTTTAGAGTAAACTACTATATATAGTACTGTATATAATACTATGTATAATTCTACTATATATACTATATATGTGTGTGTGTGTGTGTGTATATATGTAATCAGTTTCAAAACAGGGAGAAACAGCGGCTAGTGGACAGAGATGTCACTAATATCAGAAATATTGGTTGCTTAGAAAATCCAGCCTCACATTTGCTGACTTAACTCCCGCACGTGATTTGATATTGTAGTATTTCAGTATGATTAATGACAGTTGCTTCACGTCCTTGGATGCGCATGCATGTGGATGATGTGAAATATGATCAAGGAAATATGAGCGATTCACTCTGTAGGATATCTGTTTCTTGACATATATTACTTCCTTTCAGTCAATTGGATTTCTGTTACTTGACATACTGCATGGTGTTATCAAATGTTTCAATTACAATGCATTACCAGTGCATATCAGTGTCTGTGTGTGTTCTCAGCATCCATGTGCTAAAGTCAATGGGAAAATAGTCCTTATCTCCAACAGTATACTATCACTTTTTCTGCATGGCCCTGGGGAGGTACTCTGTGTCTGCCTTTAAGTTAGACAACTGATTCATGCTTAGATAAAAGCAATCTCTTTATCTTGGTCCAGCACTGGAATATTTCTCTTTATTTACTCAATGTTGCCTCTCAAAGCTGCCTTAGAGGCACAGAGATTAATAAGGACATTACTGTTAACTTGTGGGGTGCTGAAAGCCGCTTGATAAAGTGCTTGTCTCTGTCTTTTGCTACTGTGTACTGGACAGCTGTTAAAAAAAACATCAAGGGGAAACATCAAGCACACCATCCAAACGGGCTCATGCGGTCTTTAATCTGTTTTACTACTGTGGTGCGGCAAAAGGGGGGGTAGGAAACATCCAGAGATAAAATCTACATACGAGTACAATCTGTTTTTGCAGTGAGAGGGCGGCCATTTGAAAACAATGTAATGAAATTTTGTAATGAATGCCTTTACTTTGTAATAAAAATAAAAGAATGCACACCACATTAATAATTTTAATGACCGCCTTTTCACAGGAAGGGGCCACAGTGTTAACAAAGGACAACTAAGGGCCAATGTGCTAATTGGCAGAGGTGTCTTTATCGCCCCACCTCTAGAGGCAAAAAAATCTACGCATGCAGCATTTATTTTTTCACAGAATGCAGCTTTGCAGCATATGAAATAAGAAGTAAAAAAAAGAAGACAACCATTCTAAAAACAGTGGAGTCAGTGAACCATGAAATAGCTCCTTTCCTCTCCTCTTGTGCAGAAGTGAAATTTACCTCTCCTCCTCTGATAAAAAGAATGAGGGATTTGAAGAGCTGTCTGTTGGCAGAGCTCCAAATCAGTACAGATTGGCTTGTCCTTGCAATGTATTGCACAGCAAAGTCCAAGACTCATGGGAAACTGTTGGCTACACTCTTGGGTGGTAGACACTTTCAGAAACTTAATTTTGAAAATATTGTTTCTAGCTTTATCCAATAGTTGTAGAACTGTCATGATGACAGTGTCATAAAAGATTACAGTGAAAATGAGGGGGATTTTTTTTTTGAAAGACACAAATCTTTTATAAGGGTCTCTGACAAACTTCAAAAAGAATTATGATCCTATTGACCCAGTTGTTTGGGGGATGAAACTTAGCTTGCTTTATACAAGTCTGCCATCCATTAATCTAAATATTGTGACATTTCTTCCATCACATTTGGGAAATCAAGGGTGCTTCATTGCCTTTCCAGACACAAGAATTGTTTGGGTGATCTCAAAGAGAACAGCCATAAAAATCGTATTTGTGTCTGGAGAAATGTCAACTCCATGCTTGAAACACTGCACTGGGGCATTGGGCCTAATGAAAAAATAAAGGGAAACTGTGCTTTGTACTTACTGCATACATGGATACAGTGAAGGGAAATCAATACTGAACCTCCTTATGAACTGAGGTTGGGCTGGATATTGGATAAACACTGAATGCTGTATTGTCAGTTGTATAATGACAGAGATTTAGGAGAACAGGTTCTCCTGAAACACATGCTTTCACTGTTGGAAAGGTCTCCATACACCATGAGCTCAGAGACAAGCTTTTCTCCCCTGTGTGACAAGGGTTTCATGTATATTCATGAAACAACTGAAGAATATGGGGAAAGCATCACCCTGAGCAGGCCACCACATGTCCTCGGGCCAGGCCACTTCCAAGCTGTTTACATCTCAGTGCATTTGCTCCTATAGCCCTGGGCCATGCTGTGCTTTTCCACGGTTCTGCCTGTGGTAGCATCATTATCTGCTGGCAAATCCACAGTAGCTTTAGCACGATCAGACTTTATACTAGCAGTTCCTGAATGGTGTAAATAGTTTCAAGGTAGGGAAATGAAATTGAACTTGTCAGGTCATTTCATTCTATACCAAGTGAAGGTCTCTAAATGTTGTGGAGTGCAAATGATATGGCTCAAAGAACACTAAAATATCACTATCTGGACTGAATCTGGACTGAGCTCTGACTGAATATTCTGAATGTTAAATAAGAAGGGGATACTGCAAATAAATGAAGATACAGTATGTCAAGTACTGTTAAACTGCATTGGTAATACTAAATAAAATATGCAGATTGCAGAAGGCATTTGTCAGGAAAATGGCGTTATGAATGTATGACAAAAGGTGCATAAGAAATTAATTGTAATCCCTGTTAGGACTCTGCAGGTCATATGTATATTTAAATCCTGGCCCAAGATCAAATTAAATAAACTTGCTTTAATTAAATAAACTTGCTTTCATTTAATAAACTTGCTTTCATTTAATAAACCTAATAAGCTTGCAAAATTATTCAAATGAAATCTTAAAAACACAACATCAGTTAGTGTTAAAGTCAAAGGCAACAAAGAATAAAAATTGGGATTATTAAATGTAAATTTGCATTATATTATTTGATATAAAATGAAAGAAAAGTCTTATGCAAACACACATTTGCATAAAATCAAATGGTTCTTAAATGCATTTAAAGTTATTTTTATAAACAACAGTGCAAGCAAGCACCACTAGTAGTGCATGATTGAAAGAAATTTTCCATTACAGTGTAAAAACATAAAACCCACCAAAAGCAGCAGAATCCAAGTCAATCATTCACATAAGATGGTAGAATACCATTGGAAAGTCCAGTGAACTGAAAAGCAATAATGGCTAGATTCACAGAGTGGCTTTGACACATTCAGTTACTGGTGCAGTAAGTGAATCTGATAAAGCTGGTGAAAGCCCAACTAGAGCTTTTGAGGTTTTTACACATTGTCACTTCATACATTTTTACTGATCAAAGGGCTATCTGATTATGAAAAGACCAAGTGTAAATACCCTCCAAGATGCATTTAAGATGGACGGCAACAAAACTGCTCACACAATTTCTGTAATTTCTGGAATAAAGATTGGTTTTACAGTATAATATGCTAGTTGTAGGTGGGCAGCTGAGCTAGACAGGAGCTGTGGCTGGAAAAATGGGTATCCCATCATAGCACCACTTAGCTTCCCGCTGGAAGCTATTTACTGATGTCATTCGCCGAACCAGTGGCAGCTGGAATGGGATCACAAAGCTGGTTTGAAAATGTAACACCATGTAGTCTCTGTAACATTACAAACGATAACATCTAAAATTATACAGTGAGGTTCATTTTATACAGTGAGAGACCATATTTCTAATTCAATAAAATATTGATTACATTTTTTATAAAGTATATCATAAACAATTTGAGTAAATAGTTAAACTGATAAATTAATATGAATTTCAGAATGTTTTATTATTGGCTTTTCTGATAGTCTTCACTTGAGTTGAGGATGAAAACCTCAAAATTGGATGATCCATGTTATCCCAGCATGATCATGAATGTTTCAAAAGAGCATCTTATGTGTTTCAAAAGAAACAAGAAAATCTAAACTTTGAACAATGTGTCAATGTAGGAAATGTGCTTACATTTTGTGACCAAGAAATAGTGCAAAATCTTAAATATTACATCATAACATTTCTCTGCTTTACAATTTTCAAAATCCTGAAAATGTTACAGGTTTATATGAGATTTTGAAATGCCAGATTTCAATAACATCTCAGGGACTCAACTGTAAATTATAACATTCAAAATTTATAAAAACATTTCTGCACTACTAGTGGCACCAAATACAATTTGCATTGCAAAAATACTTTAGAAAACTTTGCAAAAATAATGCTAATTTCCAAACACATCTAGTGCACATTATCTCAGCACATTAAACTGGTCCAGGAGAAAGTATTTAAAGGAAGGTTAGGCAATGTTATCCAGAAACATTTTTTGTTAA
Source organism: Ambastaia sidthimunki (assembly GCA_036877625.1). Classification (NCBI taxonomy): domain Eukaryota; kingdom Metazoa; phylum Chordata; class Actinopteri; order Cypriniformes; family Botiidae; genus Ambastaia; species Ambastaia sidthimunki. Next base: position 23,978 of record JAZGTK010002841.1, on the reverse strand, counting down.
ACTGGTTAAAAGTATCTTTACATCCTGAAAGTGGTGTAAATATATATCTTCTGTGAAAGATGCAGGACTATAAACTGTCCTGCATCTTTCAGCCCAAATACAGTGATAGGATGACCTATGTGCCTGTCAAACTATGTATCTGCATACCTCTCGGGATCTTATGATTTTCAAGTTACATTGCTATTGCTAGCCTAACCAAAATTGTCTACCTCACCTTTAAACCACACTGTAAAACACACTTAAAAAGGAAGGATGAGGCCGATATAAACATGAATAATTAACTTGTTGTTAAATTGCATATTTATTTTACAACTTTTAAAGTTCTGGAAATAGAATAAAAAGCCAGTCAGTTAAACCTCCAATAGTATGTGAGTGTTAAAATAAGAGACCTACCAGCTGCCTGGTGGCTGCAGTCAAGCCGACTCTTGTGATTGAAATGCATTGGTCAGAGATGTATCACCAGCTTTAAAGGCTCTCATCAAAGAACCATCATTCTCCCCAAATTGCGGCCTAAACCAACCGGCAGGAATAATAGTCTGGGTTTAGAACTGTGAATCACGGAACACCAGGCAAGTCAACACGACCACTATGGCATGCCGAAACACATTGGATTGCGGCCAATTTGCGCTCATAACAGCAAAGCTTGTGTCTTTGTCGATACAGGTGGACATTTACGGCAAATGCTAAAAGCTATCAGCGGGAGAAGGATATCAAGGTGTGTGCTTCCCGCCTGTCATATGGAAGGGTGTAATTTTCAGGCCGCCACTCATTCCAACATGATTTACAGCTGGAGGTATAATTGAAAAGGGTGTTTCCTCTGTGTTGTTTATCAAGGGACATGAATGTTGCTGAGAGGCTTAGAGAGGGAGACTATAAATAATAAAGCAGTCCCATCTTGCACTCCGTTCACCTGATCTGTCCTCATAACGGCTGTTTATTCACATTCATGCTCTGTCTCAAAACACTGGGTTTTGTGAAGAGAGGAGAGGGACTTTGAGAGAATCTGATTAAACCAAAACATTACATTCTGTTTACTGCATGACAAGCCCTACTAACCAAAGCAAGGTTGTATTACATTTACATCTGGCAGACTTACATTCAGTAACACATACAGATGTGTTTCCTGGGAAAAAAAACAACAATCTCTGTATTGCTAGGGCAATAATCTACCAATTGAGCAAAGTATGCTATTTTCTGCATTATGGCCAATGGTGCCACATGCTCTTATGTCAAAATTAAGGTGGATACAAACACTTAAATGACCTGACAGAGCACAAGAGATATGAAAGACTCTACTTACAGTACAGTATGTGGTTGTCATTGTTTTGAAATCTGCTCCCACAAGCCAGTGATTGAAAAGAGGCCACAGGGTGATGCAGGGTAAGTGACCATCACTTTGTTGCCACAATTAATGGTCTTTGATAAGACAGCAAGACAACTAACACTTAACACAACATGCTAGCAGCCTGGGGTGAGGTAATGTGGCAGTGGGGTGGCAAAGGTTGTGAAGTGTGCGCTTATGAAAGGCATTTGAGGGATAAAAAAACACTTGTGTAACATGGATGCTTGAGTGCAGTCCTTGACAAGATGTTTACAAGAACCACAGGAACAAAACAATTAGGAGTGTCCTTTGATGGCTTTGACATATGCCGCCATTTTGAAGTGGCATGTCATTGATTCATTTTAATTAGTTCTTAGAAAATGTGCACAGGATTTGTGGAGGGTGCTGTCAAGTAATTTCCTGACAAATTGCTACACTTCACATATTTAATTGTTCCCCAGACAGTCAAAATTAAATGAAACAAGACAGAGTAAGATGGAAGTCACACTAAGAAGGCCAATAAGTCAAAAGGGCATTGTGAGCATTGATCTTCTCTATCTTCACAATATTCAAAAAAACAGATGTTTCTAAATACAACTCAAGTTTGTCTAGCTGTACTGAAAATATATATAACGAATGAGACAACAGTTCTATCACAACCATGACATGTGCTGTCAAACCATAAACATACCGCCAAAGAAGATTGCAAATCTGCCTGCCTCCATGACACTGAGATCTGTTCTCTGCTATTTTATCCTGACTTAGAAATGACACAAATGACAGTAAGGCGAGCAAACAAAGCAGTCTGAAAAAGAACAAGAATACTTTTTAGGGAATATCACAAAAATACTTCTCACCACCAAAACATTTTTTAGTGTGTGACAAGCTAAAGTCATGTCATGAATGTGGTCAAAAGGAATATTTCTGGCCCTCTGCTTGCCTTGAAGTAGTGGTTATGTTCCAGCTCCATTTTTGGCTGTGTCTGGAGTGCGATAAGTATTGAAGCTCTCGGGAGAATAAATGACACATTGAAGTGATTGTGATCATCACAGAGAATGCCGGCCAAGCCTGCTCCCCCTCACCAGAAAAAGTGAAAAGAGGATAGGATAGGCGATAAAAGGCAGCACTGAACAGGTGGAAGCCTGTATATGTGTGTGGTGTGAAGGTGAGTCAGTGATGTACGGTAAATCTACCGTAACTGGCTTTTTGTAAGCATGATGGGACCATCAAAGTTGACATCTAACTATCACTGTGCACACAGAACGGTCGGACGATGAAAGGCATCATGGTCAAACGAGTCGGGTGGACGTGGGAGTGGACAGAGTGTTGCAGAGGGCATTGATCTCCCTTCCACAGTAACGCTGTCACCTCCGACATGACAACTGCACACAATATGGGCGAAGTGATGGATTGAGCTACACCTCACACTGGTAATATCAAACAAAAGGGAATCGCACGATCCAACCCTTTGGCCTGAGACAAAATGGTCTGGGTGAGAAGGGTTAACACATTTGCTGTGAGATTCTGAATGGTAAGACCAAACGCAGAGAACGTGACTGGCGAGTAAATGTTTCAGTGAGCCATAGGAAGCGCTCCTGGTGCCTCCTGACAAGCAATCCATCAAAGGGAACACACATACTCTCATATATACTCTTATCCACACCTGCACACACTACCTAGAGGGATTTGTTAAAAAAATAAATGATGAATAAAAGTAAGAAAAAAAGGAGAAAGAACATAAATGGGTTTGCTTAAGTATCTGATCAGGTGTGGCATTTAAAAAGGGTATCTTTTAGTTGTAGATGCAATTTTGCTTAAAAATTTGCACATTTCAAAAAATAGCATCATGCAGATTAACTTTTCTGTGGTACTGCTGCAATAAAAAAATTAAATTACAAAAATATTTGGTATCACCTATATTAGTGGTTGGCTCCTGGTGATGGTGTCACATCAGGTCTGCTGACTAATTGGAAGTACAGCTGCACATATTTTAAATGTATTTATACATACATTTAACATTTAATCATAAATAAAACAACTAGAAAACATGCAATCTTTTGTTTAACCATCAAAACCATTGGCTATTTGGGACAGGGAGATGACAACGCTCCTCATGCACACAGGAGATGTTCAGTGGAGGACAGGTCTGTTTTACGGGCCGGTCCCCTGCGTGAACCACAAAGACTCCATGCAGTGGCGATTTACCAATTGATCTCTCCAACTTATCTGTTTCTATTTCCAGTGACCTTGCAGTCAAGACTTTTATGCTCAGCCTTTCATTGTGAGCCGTGATTGGCTGCTCCGCTAAGCTTAGATCTACGCCGCAGTGATGAATGCTCACATTTATGTCCCTCCAACTCAGGCAGGCGCTGTGAATTCTCTGTGGTGCAACCCCTGTGAGAAGACCTTTCATGAAAACCGTACCTCACACCAAAAGAAACACCGTTTCTACACGCGTCACACTGTTTGGCCCAAACAACACAAAGACGTTAGAGCTCTGAGCATCCTTCACTAAAGAAGCCCATGTTTAATGACACTGTGAGTGGGCCGGATCACATGCTTCTCTGCAGTTGTGTGTTTACTCTGAATACTGCCGCTCATTAGAATATAGACTAATAAAAGGACTATAAAGAGCAAATAAAAACACATTGCCCACAGGATGTAATCAGCGCTTTTAATTTGGGAGGGCAACGTCGAATGCCTGTGGGGAGCACACACACTGCTGCTACGCCATTGCTTAGTAATGTGCAGAGAGAGAGAGAGAGAGAGAGAGAGAGAATGAGGGGTTTCACTGACTTGCCAGCAAGGTGATGGAAATTAAGAGGAACACAGAGAAAAGTACAGATAGAAGCATAGTTATAGCTCATGAAATGCGGTTCTAGGGTGACGAGTGAAAGAAAAAGCTTTGACGCAACATTAAATATCCACACTGTGTCTCTTGCATAATTAATAGATGGAGATTTTGAACAGAGGGCCGTCTGTGAGAAAGCAGCCAGGCGTCGTATCAGATATAAATAAGCAGTGCCAACGGCAAGAGTGTAGATTAGAACACTCAAGCATTCACCAAAATCTCAGCTTTGCTCTACAGGATGCGGCTCGTGTAAGACGGTCTCCCACACATGTCTAAAACTGATGTGAAGTCATCATCTAATTCACAGAAAATTACACAAATATGCACACTCATGTGTACGTGCATGTATTTTTAAAGGCACACAGCAAATACGATCGCACCCGACTAGTGGTCCATTGCACAGCTGAATAGAAGCTGCTCCAAATATGCTAAGCTTCAACAGTTTTAAAGGTTCTCTGGCTGGATGTCATGGCTTTGGTTCAGAGATAATTTCCAATCTGCAGTAAATCAGGTCAATTAGGCCCACTGAAACTGCAAACACTATTCTGTCTCATACAGCAGAGCACTGAATAATAGCATGCAGCCATCATTCAGCTCACGGTTGGGATGAGGGAGATGAGGGGGTCTGAGTGATGCGAGGTTAGCTTCACCTCCATGCTTTCCCTTATCATGAGAGACAGATAATGTCAGTGTCCACCTCAGCGCTGATTACCCTGTCATATGGCATCAGTGTCACTCTCTAAGCCAACACAATACCCTCCTGGGCCCATTAGCGCCAGCCTGAGCTATTTATGGGCTCTCCTCATCACCCAACTGCAAAATACACTCCCTCCTCTCCCCTTTCATCATTTGTTGTCTATTTCCATCCGTAATCTTTTTTTGTTATCCTCGCCAGTGAAAGAGATAACTTTTAAAAAGCAGACAGTTGTAAAAAAAACCTGTTCCTTTCTCTTGTCCATAATTCTTTTGAGCTCCCACATAATCATCAAACGCACTCAAACCCTGAACACAATGAATGGCATCATTTCCTGTGCATGTGCGGGTTTTTGTTCCTGTGAAAAGCACAGACTGAGGTATTAAACTAAACCCAGTGCAGAGGCCCTGTATTAGATTTGAGAGCAAAGAACATAAGCATTAACTGAATGATAGAAAGTTAATTGGTGAGGGCTCAATTACCCTTAAACCTAAAAAAGACATGCACACCATTTTATGTTGGATTAAAATGAAGTGTGTAAATGTGATCCATTATGACAGAAATTCCATTGAATCTGCTATGTTTGCTTCAAGAATGGAGGGATGTACAGACAAGGTGCTAGATTTTCATGCCAACGATATCATTAATGACTCTGATAAGCATCAAAACAACAATTCTGTAACTACAAACAGGAACATTAGACCACTAGACACCTATGATAACAGATTCAACAATACAAAAAGAAAGTTAATAGAAATGGATTAAACTGTCCATTGTACTTCCATCTTTTTATAAGCAGCTGAACATGACTGCAGAGTTTAGTGAAGTAAGATCTTTCTGTAAGCTCTTTGTGATCTATAGCATTGACGTCCAGGCAGTGGGAGTGAAGGTTTCAAAGAAAACGTGCTGAAACCAGAACTACTGTAGCACATTCACAGCTAGAATTGCTTACGTCTTATTCACTAAACCCACTTCAAATGAAAATCCATTTCATTCACACCTGTTGCAAAACGTCTGTGGATTTAAAAGACAGTCATATAAATCTGAAAGTAACTGGATGGAGACAGTCAGACCTTGCTTGGAATCGAGAGGAAAAGAGGAACATTTTCACAGAGGAGAAATTATTAGCATAGAAAAACATGTTCAGATACAGACATATAACAAAAAGTGTGGACAAAATGAGTAGGAGATGCTTGCTTTTATTTTAGTAAAAACTAAATATGTAGAACTGTAATTTTACAGTGGATCCACGTTAAAAAAATATATGTTTGTGCTGTAATCTAATGTGATTAAATATATTACACAAATAATAATTTACTTTAATTTATTTTTCTAAATTTAGATGTTACCACACAAAGCATAGTGAGACAGAAGGGAAGGCTATGTTGAAACACACGCACACACACACACACACACTGGGCTGTCATGTTTTTATGGGGACATAAATGTAGATGTAATGGTTTTTATACTGTATAAACTGTATTCTACCACCCTACACTAAACCTAAATTTGGTCCCCATAACATAGTGAACATCAGGATCACACACACAAACACACACACACACATATATAAATAAATACAAACAAAACATTTCAGTATGGAGGAGTCTGTTTGGAGAGGCAGGTCGTTTACACATTTCTGCTGATCACTGCTTTCTCATATTTTCTGAGGTCAGAAAGACATGGTTTGGCTGCAGTGAGTTAACTCCCTGACCCTCAAACCCAGCTGAGGCCATGGGCAAACCTCAGCGTGGAGTCTGACCAGCAGATGTGCCTTCATAGTGGCCCAGCTGCACACCATGTTAAAGGCCCAGCACCCCCACTTCCTTTTCCATCTGCCACTGCTATGCACCAGATTTACACTACAGTACAGAACTATAAACCTTAGAAATCAAGCAGAAAAATGCATACCACATTATAATCACTACTAGAAAATTTTTCAATTTCATTTTTTCAATTCTTTGTTCAGAAATCTAGAAGGTTATCAACCTTTTTCCTAAAAGCTAAAAAATTTTGAGCAGATGTGCTTTGATAGTCTTGTCAAGAATTAAGTCATTAAATACACTGACAGCAAAAAAAGAATAATTAAGAAGCTGGTAATTAAAAAGATCTATGCACCGCCTATGGCTTTAGCAATTTCACGTGGAAGCAGTCACTAATGCTAGCATGAACCTTTCTGTAATTAGACTACAACTAAGGTTGACGCAGTGTTAAAAGGCATCTGGTAAAGATAAATAAGGGGATTTCTGTTTGTTTAAACTATCAAAGCAGGGCCAACTAAGAAAGCAGGTTTAATAAAATAAGCTCATGACAGTTTGACCTGAATGTTTTTGATAGCGGCGCTAACAAACTGTTTCTCATATGCTTGATGGAGGATGCATGGGCACTTTCTCTACAACTAGCTCGTATCACACAAAGCTCAACTGCTGCTTTTGCTGCACATTTCTTGGATATATTTTAGCATATCTAGAAACTCCTGAGGCAGGCAAAATGTCTGGTTGTTCCCGGGCTGGCAGCTGAGGTTGTCTTTGCTCTGGCAGTTATACAGTACTGTACAGTAGAGGGGATTGTTCTTCAGAATGTACAGTACATTACCATAAATATATTTACTCCAGATACTAAGCAACAGTTATGCATAAATATCTCTATGGGTGATATTGTACTTTATTTGGAGTTTTTATGAACTGAGGATGTGTTTATTGCTCTGAGTGGAATAAATGTAAAATAAAACAACTTATTATTAGACCACACAGCAATAGTTCAAATTATTTCAACGAGTTGCAGCATACTTAACGCCCATTAAATTAATGTGCAGGCTATAAATGTACATTGGCTGATAGCTTAAAGTGTGTGTTCTGTCCAGGCTGAGCAGTATGCTGGATATGTGTTAGGTATTTCCATAAATATGTCTCAGAAAATAGCTTCCAAATCATTGTCAAAAATCCCCCTGTCAAGACCTTATTTATTTTTTACCTGCCAGGAATATGGCGTGCATAATCAGAAATGTTATTAGATGAACAGACCCCTCGCCTGTTAGCCCTGTTACCAGAGCTCGTAATAACTCTGAAAATGCAAATGAACTCTGGGTAATCTATTAACGTCACTTCAATTTTATATCAGCACTCCAATTTAGCAGATCCTGACACATTCCTGCGCACTGTGTCTCTGTACACGGGTTCATTTTGCCAGGAGAGAGCGGGCACACAGCAAGCGGGGCAGAGGAACCATGTGCCATCTGTCTCTTTCGACTTTATTACCCGACTCTGTAATGAAGCCCCGTTGCAGAGGCCTCACACGCTCGACTTTCAGATGACAAAAACAACTTTCCCCGGTTTATTTTTCCTTGTAGCAATTATTGTCATTCACACCTTTTTTCTGCGGAAGGGAGGCGGTACGGGTGACTCGTTGTTAATTACCCCAATAGTCACTTCAAGAAGACTTGCTAATTTCAACAATGTAGCAATCCTCCTGTCAGCACCAGAAGGCAGCGAGCTTTGTAATTCCAGCATATGGTTTGAAAACCTGATGGGGAATTTGCCTGCTTGTATTGGCCTTAGAGTCAAAGACCCCATTAGTGAAAAAACAGACGTAGTAATCCAAAGAGATTTTTCCAATCCATGCAAATGAGTTATAATTCCCCATTGTGGACGGACCAGTGTTAGTAAGTAACAGACTTACATTATTTGAAGCGAAATTGAAATATGAGATAATCTCATTTACACACATACAGCATTCTAAAGGGAAACTTAACGTCCACGAGCTTTTATTAAGTGTTTGAAAATGGAAAAAGGTGCAGAGGATTTGTCAAGCCTCATAATGGAATTTCTGATGGTTTATTTTTTGGGCTCTCATAACCTTGGTGATCTAAGGTTCTTAGATATATTTGATACATTGGCCAGTAACATCTGATGGCGTATTTATACTTGATTACTTCATGTGGTTTTACTTATCAGATTAAATAAAGAGACAAATACAAGGCATAATTTAGCCAAGTGCAAATCTATATGTGGAATATGCATATGCAATCATACAGTATAAATGCATGAAGTAAATAGGGTAAAAACTTCCCCAGTGTTTCTGGTGTATTTCCAGTATAACAAAAATATTTTTTGCAGTATGATTATCTACATTGACTTTAATCCATAAAACTGAATTTGTTTACAATATTCAATCATTGCTGTACTAAATAACTATTTCATCGAGCATTAGTTTGAGCAACAACCATATGTTGTTCTTGTTTGCTTTCCCTCTATTGTTACAGTCCTTCTCAAGAATAACATTTTATTACAAGAGTTCCATCAAAAGCTATGCAAATGTTTACTGTTGACCAAATACATAATAGAAGTAACAATTAACAATTCTTTAATGTATATCAGGGGTGTATTTATCAATACTGTATAATTAGCTGCCACTAAACCTAATGTAAACCTTAAACAAATGCTGTTTTGACACATATGAATAATAAATAAAATAATAAATAATACACTCCCAAATTGAGCTACAGGATCCCAAACAAACTTCATTAGTTCATCGCATTCAAAATCCTTTTAAAGCTTCTGGTACGGCCTTTATTAGAAAGCCAAACATCTGACATCGTTATGAGGGGTAAACTTTCTCTGATTTGTGAATATGAAGCAGGAAAGAAAAGAGGCCTCCTTATTTGTCTGTTTGTTGTTTTTCTCTCACTGCCAAAAGAGCTTTTGATTTTCTCTGACTGTCTCCCAAAACATAAATACTTTATAAGACCAAAACAAGTCATTGAGGATGCCTTTCAAGCAAACAAGAGAACATCAGCTAATGTTTAATTAATCAGCAGTGACAAAAGGAAAGAACAATCGTGAAAGAAGTTGACTTCAGGCATCTTTTTGCTGTATTCCCATAGGTGACCCTACTTCCTGCCCTCCTCCGTCAGCGTGCTGTTCACCCCACCGTCTGCTGTATCCTACACCTCACTGTCAAACCCTCAGAAAACTACACTGAGGAATTCAACTGAGTGCATCAGTGTGAGAGCAAAAGAGAGAGAGATCCTCTCACCTATAGTGCATCTCCCATTCTGTATACTGAAACTATCTGACGAAGAACAATAGAGAGGAGAAAATGGCCATCTGAGAAAGTCAAGGGTTTTGAAGGAAACAAGAATGCTCTCTGTTATACATGACTGGGTTATAATGTACTTGGAGAGGAGCTTTTTCTTTGACTGCATTCTACACTTCAAAAGTGAACCGTGGGTCAGAAGGGGTTATTCAGTGGCATTTCCTTCAGATTGACATTGATCGTTTCATTAAAGCACTTCCTGTAACTCTTAACTTTAATCTATATTAATGAATCTAGTTTTGACCTCCATTATTTTTTTACATGTCGTTCGTAAGACCTCAACCACAAAGCACAAAGCAAAACAAGTCATGATGATAGACACCTTATGTGACCTGCTTGTTGAAATACACACAATAGACTTTTCTTGCATAGTTTTCTGACAAAAATAGGCTTTTACTCTAAATGTTATGCATGTAGCATGCACGCACAGAACAACACGGCTTTCAGAATGTCATAAGGGTTATAACAAACAGCTTAAGTGGCATTCTTATGAGATCTCCTACACAGTCTTACTCATACTCGAGATCCTTCTCAAGGTCAGACTCAGAAAGGCACACAGAAAACTCACACAGGCTTTGTCAACAGAGTATGAGCTCTATTTAAAGCCAGTCTTCAGGAGACAATTATTCAAATGTTTTGCTAGAAAGAAAATGAAAACCTTTGTTGTGGTTAAATTGATAACTTGTCATTGCCATTGTGACCAACCTAGACCCAAATGTTGGCTAAAAACAACAATGGTGGTTACAGTATAGCTAAGGACACCAACATTTAAACATATGAATGTCATAACAATCTCCAGATGTATTCATTAGATATTTTTTGTATTTCAGTTTATTTTTGCTTATGTTTAGAGCATAATATACAGTTATATATAGTTTCATTTTAATTAAAATAAAAAAGTAGAAACTTTTCCATAGTGGTCTTAGACTTTCTGACACCACTGTATATATTTCTGCTACCTGCATGCACAATCCTTTATCATAGTGATATAAAGGGCTTTGTATCATAATTTAGCTGAGACAAGTGGAGATGAAAGGAGATAACTCACCCACTTGAGACATCTCTGGCACTGAACCTTTGTAAGGCCCCTCAATGAACTGTGGGGGGTTATCATTGATGTCTTGCACTTTGATGATGAACTCTGAGGGCGGTTCCAGAGGCTGGTTGGAGTCTCTGTCAATGACCTGCGCCGTGAGTGTGTACTCTGCCTTCTCTTCCCGGTCCAGCCTCTTCATCGCATGAATGTCTCCCGTCTTCTCGTTGATGGCGAAGATGGTGCCCGCTCCTTCTCCTGCCAGCACATACTTGATGTTCTTACTCCCTACGTCCAAATCCGTATGGAGCTAAAAAAAAACAGAGGCAGATGAGTGAGGCTTCCATTCATACCTGCAGTGGGATCACTTGAGCGAAATCTGATCAATGCTGTCCACATCGGACTGATCTCTAATCAATCAGGTAAAAGAATTAAGGCCCAATGCCAAGTACAGCGTAACACAGCCTCTCCAAACACTAGTGTTTTATTGTGACAGCTGAAATGTTCAATCCTAAAAGACAAAAGAGGTAAGGGGCAGACTAAGTCCTGGATTGTCAGGTAATGTTTGGATTGTGTTTCACATCTATCTGTCATTCACTGCTTCATACGTTGGTGGTATAAGGTGGGGGTCAAAGCGTTCTGCTCGCACCTGCCTCAGGGCCCTGTTACCAACTTGAAATCAGCCGCCGGGTCACAGTTCCACATCCAGAAGGCAATTGGATCATGCCAGGAAAAAAATGAACAAAAGGGAAAGGCCAAGACTGTCCCTGAGAGCTGAGAGAGAACACAGACGGACATCTGCCAACCAATGGGATGGAAGCCCAGATCTAGCTAATCCTTCTCCCGCTTCCATTCATTTTCTTTCATTTGTCAGGTTTTCATGAGTTGGTTGTTTTATACAATAAAAAAATACAATTTCGCATTCTTTTGAACCTCCTATATCTCTAGAGTATGCTCAAAAATTTTAATTGGAAAGTTGGTAAACTCCACAAACTGGAACAACAGAGTTGATTAGTGTGAGCAGAATCACTGATAATCTTACCCTCCACCAGAGCTCACAAATCTCATTTGCGCTTTAATTCAAATACCCGTCTTTAGATGCATTGCACCAGGTTTGTCATGAATCAGGAGAGCAGGTTCAGAATGAAGAGCACTGTTTGAACATGAGCAATGGAGAATCACATTTGAGACCTCTAGCAGAAGTAAAGATCTTTAGTAAATCACATGTGTTCCTCACACAAAGCTCTCATATGGCTTTTTAAGACATGTGATATAGTGCATAGCTGTATGAAATACTGTATGTTTTTTGTCCTTTTAGGAGTTTGACAGTCATAGTCAGCTACTATGAAATCTTATTATATGGGAAAAACGTATATATATATTGAACAGAAGAAATAACAGCAAACAGGTTTGGGACCTTTTTTTCCAGAAACAGTAGCTACATCCTGCATGGCAACTTTGTTGCTGTTTCTCAGTTCTCAGTTGAAGCGGTAATATATACAGTCTGGTGCGAGGTGGGTGCACACTTGAGACTGCAGTAACAAGGCCAACATGAGCTTTGAAATACAAGCTTCAAAAAAAGAAAAGCAGCAATTGCTTAATAACTATGGTTTTATGCATATGTTGTCTCAGTGGTGCTGTTCCCAGACACTGACAAAGTACACACACTTAAATTGTCACACCTTGCACTTTTGTTCTCCTAATTGTCCTATCATTCCACATGAAAGATCTATCTCATTAACACATCAGCTTCACAACATTCTTCCCTCTACGAAAACTCTTAAATGAGGCCAAATTAATGATGTGCGTTTTCTGATGGGAAACTTCCAATCTAGTTTTTTTCCTTCTCTGTGATTTTCTCTTTATGAGTAAGAAAATGACTGATGATACATGTTATTATGTATTGCTGTAATGCATATGAACAAAATGTCACTGTGGTGAAAACGTCACTTCCTCTGTTTGTTCATCCTTATAGCCTTATGTGTACAGACAACATTTCAGGCTTGGAGTTGCGCCAGTCCCATTCTGACGAGTGATCGTTTAATCTCAATGTGCAAACAATCGACTGAAAGTACGGCTGCGAGCGGAGGCAGTCTGTCATTATACGAGTTGCCACGGCAACCCCAGTGCTCTAACATCTGACGACATCAGTATCTTACCAAACCTCTTACCACCCATGTAATGCAAAGGGTGACAGTTTATAAGTCTAGTTTTGAACAGTTTTGTTTCAATCCTTCTATATAAATAAATCCTAAATAAACTCTATGATCATTCCACAGATGTGAAAAAGGCCAACGATAGTCAAAGAAAATAAAGGATTGACTTCCAATCACCTGTAACTTTTATCACAAAAAAACATTGATTATAAAACTAAGGAGTATGAAAAACAGGAAGACAAGTAGTAATAGTAAAAACCCAGGCAGTCTTAAATCTGGCAGCACACTGGTGTGATTAGCATGCAGAGCTGTACGAGTGGAGCAAAACAGAAACAACATTGGGTTTTACACCCGTCTCTCCTCACCAGTCTCCTGTACCAGTGCCGTGGAGAGCTGCTTTTATTGTCAGTTCAGGAGAAAATATGTCATTGGCTTCTGGAGATAGAAACTTTTATGGTAGCCAGAGGAACAATCAGGACCTTTGTAATGAGAAGCCCTTCCTCCCCCTTCACCTGCTGGATGCACACTAAAGTGCAGTGTTAAGCCCTGCATGGCAAATTAATGATTGTGCTTCTTGTCAGGGCAAGAGGCAGAGATGGTGTCTACTAAGGGTTCCACTGTGAATAGAGAAGAAAAGATCCTCCTACAGAGATGCCGTGTCACTCGGCTTTAAAAATGTCAGAGCCCAAACAGAGGACCATCTCAATGGTCAATTAAACCAGGTTTAATTGTAGAGCTGGGCTCAGCACTGAGTAAACTGTAAATGTAGACTAGTTAGTGTATGGTTTCTGATACTGTAAATGTGGACTAGGTTAGCGTATGGTTTCTGATACAAGAGTGCATTGTGTTTATACGGATACAAATTCATTGCCTTTTCTTGGAACAATTTCAGGGGCTTTCAGAACTGATGCCATCTCCAATTTAACTGCCACCAATGACATTAACTTTCTCATCATCAGCATTATCAGCACTGATATAATTAATTTAACGCTATTCAGGCAAAGGCATTTTTCTAATACATTTTCATTTTGCTTAGTCAGTTGAAGTTCAGCTACAGGAACACAGTGTTCAAAGAATAAAATGTAATTTTTTAAAGCATAATCATTAAATGGCATCCCTCCGTTGGAATCATGTCTCACTTTGCATATGTCTGCACTATCCTGTGTCATTTCATAACATAAATCATGTGAGGAGTGTGTTCATACTGAAATAAATCAACAAGACGCATAGCAAATTAACAGGATATAAAGAGTAACAACATTGATTGTTTCATCTATGCACCAAAAATAATGATCTATCCAGCATTCTGTTTTTTTCTTATTATTATTACTTATGACTTTTTGAAGTCTACGTTTCATTACATACATTACATGTAACCAGTCTCCCCAAACTGCTACCATAACTCTAAACTCCATTATTTTATGCCCAACTGAGAAAATATGACTTGCTTCTCCATCTCCAGCATATATAATTTATTCTGTCTCTGATATTGAAAAATGGACAGAATGGAAAATAGCTAGGTGTAAATATTCATGAATGATACCTGGTCCTTAATGTTACAATCGTACATAAAAATATGTATGATTGTAATGCTTATGTTAAATAATAGTGCTTATGAAAAATAGATGGCATGTTGCCTGATGAACCTATCATGCTATTCTTGAAGAGAATTTGGCTAAGAAAAGGGATATCACCTTTTCTATTATGCAAAAATGTATTGCACTGTATTGCAACCTGAAGCATTCATATTATACTGTATAGTAACCAGCTACTCCCATACATGAAATATCCTTGCATTTAATTATAAACAAAAGAAGTCTTCATTCCATAGAAAATAACAAACTGCTGATACAAAACTACGAGAGCAAGCATATTATACATACTTGGCTAATGAATACCACATGGTGCCTTGAATGTATTCTCTGAAACTTTCCTAGATACATGATTAGCCTTCCTGTGCACTTGATTAATTCCTACTGAGAAGAAACCTCAAGACCTGTGCTTAAAAAGGAACCAAACCGAGCAGTTTTCATTGCCACACAAAGCAAATGTAATCAAATCAAATACAGATTTCATAAAACAGATCCAAACTACAGAACCTGATACAACAGCCTATTATAAAGGAGTTTTATCTCTGCCCAGATAATACAGATTGGTGCTGTAATTTCATATTATCATGTCTCGTTTCCCTGCTTCATTTAGTGAGTGACTGAATGAACTGTGGAGTGCTACAGGATGTCATTACCAACCCTCCTGTTAAAACATGCACTGATTTCACACAAGTAACACTATCACAAGCAACACGTCAGGTCTGGCCCCGGACAGTGCCTGTTTAGGATTGGCTGTGACTCCGAACTTCTGGAGTGCTAGGAACTAATCTGATCTCCACAGATCTGCTAACAACTAACATTAACACATAATATTAATACAAATACACTAATAATAACAAAATAATCATAATATTAATGAATAATTTGTGTATGTAACCCTGTGAGGAATCTGTTCATCTGTTCACATGAAAATCATGTATATTCCCTTGTATTCTCGAAGGGTGTAAAGGTACTACAATGCCATTAGCCATGCAAATAACTCATCCATCTCTCCTTGGCAGAGACCAATGCACTGATAGAGCTGCAATTATCATGTTCTTTTCTTTGAAGTGTCTGTTGACTGTCCCCACAAAGGCTTTAGGGACAGAGGGGGTATCAGTACTCAGGCAGCACTATCTATGCTTGCTGTCTGTTCTAATGTGAAATTACAGAGAGCTCTGTTTTAACATGTCACATCACTGCAGAGTAGACGTGGCAACAAGCAGTTGCTTTGTCTTACAGACTGAAGACTGCGTGCGTGCACGCGTGTGCCCACATGCTTAAGTGTGACTATGCGGCTCCTTAGTCTTGAGTTTAAAAAACAGCAGGCAAGAGGCATGGGTAATGTTTCATACACAAAAACACAAAGGGTGAGCATCCTTTCTTGTTTCTCCCTTAAGGTGCACTGTACATTTCATGAAAGAAATACTAAATGATGAAAGCACCTTACTTGCTGCACTGCTTTAGCACCTGTATTTCCAGCGCTTCTTTTTTGTGTGCCAAGGGCAAAATAAGCAGTTTACCCAGCAAAAAAATCCCACAGCAGATATTTATTTTACTTTCATCTGCTCGCTTTGGGAAGATAAATATAGAGGTCTTCTTCTCTGCCTTGTGAATTATTTTTGAAGCGCATCATCATTATTTTTTCCTCTAACTGTTTCTAGGGTCCGTAAGGAAACACCGGAAAAAGGGGGTATGACCCCAGAAATATTCTAATTCTAAATGCCGGCCAGAATTAGGAGGATGTTTATACGTTTACGCATCAATTGTCAAAAAAGACAAAAACCTTCAAAGACCAATAATATCACTGAAGACTCCTGGAAGCTGAAATGGAATCGCTGATGGTGATAAAATTAAATGCATGTTGATGGAGAGAAGAAACAACACATCAAAAAGAATTGACACTTTAAAATGAACACAGTGGTGTTCTCAACAAATTACTCATTCATTTTTACTCTCTTTCTGAAATGCCCATCGGTGGTGTCAACAGAGATTTCACGCTGCACTGCAGGCACATCAGCCGACTGTGATTTTCCCCCCGTACCTGCAATTTACATCAGAGCGCATGCACAGGAAAATCTGTGCTGCTGGTGAAAGGGCTGCTCTGACTGAGCACTCTAACAATGCCTCATCCACTCACCACTGTGAGGAGCATTCACTGCCTTCCTGCTTTTAGAGCCAGCACCACGGACAGCGGTCAAGCTGACCAGAAACCCTTTCAAAATCTGCTTTTAAACACATGCCACATTTACGAAGAAATTTTCTTTGTTTTTATGTTGGGAAAAAAAGGTTTGTACAATTTACTATAAAAGATTGATTTAAAGAAGTGGTGTAACCATTAAATAATCTTTACTAAACTAGTTTCATTGCACCTTGCAACTTTTACACAACTATTATTTTAAAAAAGTTTTTAAACATGACTCCCAATAGCATACATTTTCACAATACTGTGCAAAAGTATTTGTCTGTACTGATTTGTTGGTTAAAAGTTTTTGCCAACTTTAATACTATTTAATATTTTCTTAAAATGACCTTTTCTTTTTTTACAATTTCAGTTAGTCAATAATCACTGTAAGGGTTACAAAAAATAATACTAATTTTGATTCAGAAATTAAAAATATCATCATATAAGATGTACGGGGTCATTGTTTTGTATGAACAGACTTTTAATGCTGAGGAAAAAACTTAAACAGAATCAACAAAGGGACGACAGGCTAAAAGTGAAGGCCACTCAAACACATGTGGCTCTTCCTGCCAGTGGAAGCCAACTGGAAGGAGGGCATGTGGGGTGTCCCAGTATGTGTGCCCCCTTTCTGTTGCTCCTGACTGAGAGATGGATGCTGGCTGTCACACCCGCCTGCCTTTGTTCTTGCCAGATGCGAAAGGGTCGTGAGGAAAGTGCCCAAACACTCATCAATCTCACTTTTGCCCTGTGTTCATGCCTTTCCTCACACAGGTCCCAATAACATTTCGGTGACAACATGAGGAAAAATGCTTCTTTCTTTTTACAGAGTCACGGCACTAATCCGTTGACAGAGTAACAAGTAAACACAAATAAAAGACACAGAATAAAAGGGTAACAGTCCAAAAAGAAATCTGCAAAGTTATTTAACATATATATTCATATTTTAATTGTACTTATTTCCTGTCAGGTTGTGAAAAGATGCAGCAACAGCAAAGGAGCAATATCATAACGTTTTTCTTGCTGTCTATCCCTATCATCTATCTTCTCTCTGTTTTTTCTCTTTTAAGTCTTTTTTCAATTTTTATTTTCAAATGGAATAATCATAGCATACATTTTTCCAAAAATATGTAACTGTGGAAAACAAGACGTCAGCAAATTCCCTTCTGTATGTAAACTTACTTTGATTCTGTCAGTCACACTGTGTTCCTTTTGATTAGTGTCACTGTAACCCAGCACACTTACATTCACAGTCACCAGTCCCCATTAAAATATCTTATGAAAGCTCTGCACCCAACACCATGTTTTAAAAATATGGGTCAGTGAAAAGACCTTAAACCTTCAGAATGGCCCCAGACATCTAAATCTCTTCTTGAAACAGAAAAGAAAAAGCATTATTACATTTCAGTGTGCCCTTGATTTGTGCTTTTATGAAGCACATTCAGAGATTTAAAATTCTTAAACACATATCATTATCTATGACAAATTTCACTTTTATTTGCTTGAAGGGAAATTATGGAAATAGGGAGCAAACTTTCAAGGCCAAATGTTAGAACACATTATACATACCAAAAATTGTGGGAGATAATGTTGGACATCTATGAAGCATGAACAGGTCATTCGGAATGACATGTACAGCAGTTCAGCTGTGCTTCATGTGAAGGGTTCTGCATCTACGTAGGCCACACTGTGTCCAATTTGTTCCATTTGCACTTACACACACACACATAATTGTGCACTCCCAGTAAAATGTGTAAGTGCTAATTAACCACAGCCATCTCCTTGAAGATTGAACAAGATGTGGCTAAAACACAGAATGTAGTAAGTACCCCTCAGAGCATTGCAAGTTTATCCATTTACTTAAAACCTGGAATTTATCTCCCAACATCCATGTGCAGTCATGATCTACTTCTTTGACCTTTAGCATACGAATTCAATCTCATGGAGTTAGTCATTTAGCGAGGGCCAGCCTGGGCTGGCAGTAAACGTGATGATCCCAGATGGCCCGCCCCCACCACACGTAAATCACCAAGAGAGCCGTGAAGGGAAGTCACAGAGTCTGTCTTCACTGTCTAAAAAGATTGGGACTCCGTAACAAGTCATCCGTCTGTTGTGACATTGACGCCGGAAAATTTGTCCTCAGGCAAGGATTTGGAATGCACAACCAGCTTTTCTAGCTTTTATTTTGGGAGGGGGAGTAAGTTTTCCCTCATTCACTCCCTCTCGCATTCCTCTGCTCGCTAAGCGATGCGCAGACAATGTGAAATCTATGGAGTGGAAGGTGTCAACTGGGCTGTCAATCAACTTGTTCATGACACTCAGTCATGCAAAAACAAAATACGCAGAGTGAGAGCGTGGGACTGGCGCTTGTATTGGGTATCCACTCGCTGACTTTTTTCATAATTTACTGAGGTTGGCTTTAAATCTAAACTGCGCTGTGCTGTAGTACAACAAAAATGACTTGGATGAAATACAAGTAGGTAAAGGACAGTGTGTTAATGCACAAGCTTGATGCCAAACCTGAGAGATACATCAGTCTGAGAGCTCAAACAAAAAGAACTTGAATCCATTCAAAATGCACTCTAATAAATTACATTCCAAAGTTTGTGAGTCATTTCGTGTGAAAAATGAGGTGAAATAGCAAAAATCTCTATACTGTATCCTATTAATAATGCAATAGATCAATAATGCATTTAAAATGACTGCCTAAAATAGCATGATAAGCATATCACAAGAGTTTGTGCTCACTAGAAGTTTTGAATCACATGCATAAAAAATATTAATCAGTAAAAAGTAAATTCTGCCCTGAATACAATATCTTCAATACAACTTAAAATATTCAGTAAAAAATAGAATTGGGGGAAAAATCTAGCCTGGAGAATTCAATATTAAGGAATTTAACACATAACAGTAAATCAAACTTTGCCACCAATTTGCTCTGATGCAGGTACCTAGAAGAACTATGTTTATCTTCCCCTGTGAGCCTGGCACTTAACCAACCTGAAATTAAGCTGGTGACAAAACATAGCTCCATTGTATGGAAATGAAAATGTGCCACCATTTATGAGCAGCCATATATTATACGGTTTACAAATCACTTTAATGCTTACGCTCAATTCTCTGTACTCCCATAAATTTTTTAAGTCCATTTCTTTGCCTCCAAGTCGTAGACCAGCCAACACTTTTCAATTTGGAAAAGAAGGAAAACAAGAACTGAGGTAAAAAGCCTCCGCTCAAGACGATTACATCTATTCTACCTCATTACTTGCCTTTTGGGAGAAAGAAGAGGGCAGCGAGGCAGACTGCTATCTGTTTACATTTACTGTACAAGACCGTCAGAATTATAATTGTGTTCTTCTTGCAGTGCACGCCTCTGTTTAAAGGTCCTAAGGTCCCAAGAAGATGAAGAAAAATGAAATCCCTTCAAGGGATCCAAGCGCATTGGAAAGTGCTGCAACACAACTTTTATTTCTTTTTAGACTCTTTTTCTTTTTACACTTGAGACCAAAAAAAATTGAACTGAGAGGATTCATGCTCTGAGAATGTCTGAATGATTCTAAATGGGATAATAAAAAAGACCAGCTAAAGAGTGGGACAGTAAGACAGAATGATATTTCATTACTTTTAAGCACACAGACCCTATTCAAAGCAAGGTGTTATGAAGGTATCTTTAAAGGCACAAGCCATTTGTTGTTCCTTGCATTGATGCTTTGTGTTAATGATTTCCTAGTTGTGCCATAAAGGGTGAATTCTATAATAAACTTGATGTTGTGTGTATGTTGCAGGATTGCTGCGTATCGAAGCGTTTAACTCGTAACTCAAAATAACGTCTGTATTACTTCACAATAACGGGGCTGTATTCCCAAGCATAGCTCTGAACAGCCCTTCCTATATATCTGAAGTACTACAGTATCATCCATTTAAACATTTTATGGCATGTTTGTATCCAACGCATGGCTGAGAGCACATACATAAAGATGTAATGCAATAAACCGCCTGCTGTCTTTTCATTCGGTTCCAGGCTACATATTTACAATACATCTGCACATTTATTATTCGCACATGCACAGCAAAAGATGCATCATTGTTCACTCGATTTGTCTTTTCAATGAGTAATTATGGGTTTTTGTGCATATCTGTGAGCCAATCTGAGACGTTTGTTTAACGAGGACTCTCAAGCAATACACAATGTTTGTTTAACAGCATCTCACAGCTGGTTTATATGACAATCACTATGAAACTGATTGTTGCCACATGCCTTTTTTAAAAGGTCATAATTCAAAAATAAGAACGAATTAGTACAAATATTGATGGGTCAATATAGGTCCAGCTGTTGAATAAATAATTCATTATAAGTTACCTGTGATGCATGTGGTGGCCAAGATTATTCATCATCCACCCACTTTCATCTCTCAATCTCCATCATTTCGCCTGGTCTGAAATTGAATGTGAGTTTACCTAGTAAACACGTTTCTGCGATGATATGGTTTATGCTAACCTACGTCATTAGCATACCAGACGTGAGAGAACATGTCCATGCGTGTATAACATGGTCTTATCCCTCCCAGCCCTTGTCCAATTATGGATTTTTCTGAACACATCAAATGCGGCCCTGAGAGCACCTCATGTGATGACTTCAGTGATATTACACTGTCAACAACTAATTACTTGCTACGTAATTTACTTTGCAAAAGTCCAAATCTACAAAGGCAGATTCATATATAGATTAATTTGCATATGCAATTAAGTAGGACTGGAGGATGAGCAACACGTGTGGCAACATGAGCTGTTTCAAACACAATTATAGATCTAGAGAAACAGTCTGTAGTGGGGCTGCACAATATATTGCATATATATGTGCATATCGCAATGGTTTGCAATAACTGAATTATGTTAACACATCTAAAAGTTATGTATAGTCAGTTTAGTTTGATGCCAATAGCAGAGAGACTGTTATAAGTTGTAGTGATAATCATTAATTATATAAGTTTCAGTTTTTATATAATTTTTAAAATTATATAATTTCCATAATTTCCAATTCAAAAAAACACTGCTGTATCACATATCACATTATTCAGCAAATTAGCACATTTTTCTTTACTACTGCACAACCCTAGTCATATAGATTATAAGGATGTACTGTATATGGTGAAGTAGCAGCCACAATATTATTGTATATCAAGGTATGGGTAATTTTATACCACAGTAACCATATATATCACCTTTATCTACTGTTCTAAATGCTTTAACATAAAAAAATGATCTTAAACAGAACTGTAGGATTAGTCATAACAGATCAGATCAGGTCAGTACAGAAAACACCTTATATAACAAAAACAAGACTCAAAACAGCAAAACATAAATATGACTGGATGAGTCTCTTCTGAAGCCATCATAAAATAGCTGATATATGCATTGTTGCACACCTGTTCATCAGTTGGATTCTATATTAATGCAGCACTTTGCAACATTGCTTGGCAAACATAAACAACCTACAGTTACACCATGCCTACATCAGATGTGCGCAGCGTTGCACGCTGTGCCAAAACAAAATCTCTCCCAATATAATCAACAAAGCTGTCTGCACTGAAAGTGCTCGTCTGTGACACACTTTGAGATGTATGCTATAGTTATCTGCTTGGTGTTGGATTTTTTTAAATCACCGCACAGATGTACTACATTGCAAACACTACAGCACAATCTCTATTGGGTAACACATTTTAATCCTTCACAGTATATATACCTTCACTGCAGCCAGCCGCGATGTGGAGATCTGAGGGTGTGTGGTGGATCTGAGGATGTGTGTTTGGGGTGAGATGGGCAGTTGGTTGAATTTTTTATATTTTTAGCTGATTTCTGTAAGTGGTTCCATGTATGGGGCCCACATTAGCTTAGGATGAACTCTGCGCTGCTCCATTAGTCTTCCCCAGATAATGCTACACTTCTCAGTCCCGTTTACTTAACATGCTGGATCCGGCCTCCTCGATTTGCACTAATCAACTGATAAGGCGAAAGCCCTTTCACCAATCC
Source organism: Ambastaia sidthimunki (assembly GCA_036877625.1). Classification (NCBI taxonomy): domain Eukaryota; kingdom Metazoa; phylum Chordata; class Actinopteri; order Cypriniformes; family Botiidae; genus Ambastaia; species Ambastaia sidthimunki. The sequence goes on along the minus strand of JAZGTK010002841.1, from coordinate 1,028 downwards.
CTGGAGGGTGAAAACTGAACTCCTAATGGTCATTAGTAGTAATTATGTTCCCTAACAGACACATGCAGCCCAGCCCCTTTCACTCGTAAGGAGTTAGTTCCTCTATGGGTTTAAATTGTACTCATGAACAGGATGTGCCCTTATCGGCAAGAACCGCGGCCGCTCACACATACGGTAAACGCAAAGTTAACTCCATTATGAGAAGCAATATTAATGCAATATGACTGTAATGCCATAGACAATTGCTGCTTTCCGATAAAAAGCCGTAACAGCTTGATTGCGAGTGTGTGAAGTTTCTTTAATATGTGATACAGTAGTGGCCCTCTTCTGTTCTGGTCCAATATCAGTATTCTTAGAACGCCTCTCATCCAATCATTTTCAAGGACCGGAACTAACTGTAATGTTAAATATGAGCAAAACAATTTTCTACTTAAAAAGACTCTCTCTTTTATTGCTTTTCCATCCTCAGTTCTTGCAGTCAAACCTTACTGACCTATTCCCTAGAGGCTGACCTGCAGAGAGTGAGCTGTATTGACAAGGACAAAACTACTGGCAAGGGATAGTGAGAAATTCAATAACATGTGTACAGGCCCTTCCAACAGCCTTAGCATCACCACTGTAATCTCCTTTTCCTCCTTGTCATTTTGTCATCATATTCACCTGATAGGCTTATTACAGATTCAAGCCTAGACAAGGACAGAGCAGATTCAGTGATTCTGCAGTGGCATCAAATGAAAACACAAAGGGAAGGAGAGAAGCATATTGCCAGGCACTTTTGAAGGGATCTAAACAAAATGTCTTCAGTCTCTAGATTTCTTTCTTTTCCATACTGCTGAAAAAATTATTTACATTCTTTTTATTATTAAACAAATAAAATAACCGCAATAGAGTAATAGTGAAACAAATATATAACAAATAGTGAAACAAATATATATATAAACCATGACTAGCTACACGTATGCAGAACCTGTTTCATTTAGATTTTGCCACACAATTTATTTTAGTGTTACACACAAGTTATTTTAGTG
>JAZGTK010002840.1:0-29774 GCA_036877625.1 Ambastaia sidthimunki | reverse complement strand
AGTATGATCATATCCTGACACAGAATTTGCGGTAACAGTCGGACTCCTTCTAATCTACTAGAAATAACAATTTTAGAAGAACTTCAAATAGACCAAGCAAACCAATTTATTATGCCAGGCAGGTTAAAACATTAAACACATAGTTCTGTGTGGAAGGTTCTGGATAGAGAATCCTTTCCTGACAAACAGTCATTGTGTGGGAAGTTCTGGTTACAGAAGGCTTCCCTAAGACTTTTGCCTTGCCACCTTATATGGCAAGGCAAAAGGGCCATAAAACCTATGAATGGTTTAGGGTTTAGGGGGCCAGTTTCTCGTGGCCTAAAGGGCCCCTGCTGAAATAGGGTGGGGAACACCCATACCAGAAGAGTGGATTATCCCTTATGTTTTCACCCTCTAAAATATTTTATCCCATAGTCATAGAAATTAGACCTTTTTACTCATCACACCATGACCTTTAAAATGATACAAAACATGGGAATGAAATCTTGATATTATCACAAGTTATACATAACATGCTCAGTAAATGTCCTGTGATCAGAACCTAGGGAAAGGTATGCAGAGGGGGAAGAAAGGAGATTGGAAAGGGGTCAACCTGTGGTCATCCCCCTGGGTATCAACACCTGATAAACTTTAGTGTTTTATGATGCGTTCCTGCAGACAAACTGGTGTCTTACACTGGATGGAGCTGACCCTGTAGGCCTCTTTGCCATCCACAATGACAGGGGGAGGCCTCAGGTTCTCTGTCCCCTCTAGGTTCTCCCTTCCACAAGGCCGACCAACGGGCTTGAGCAGAGAGACATGGAAGGTAAGTGAGATACAATCGTTTCGGGGTAAACTGAGATGATATGACACAGGGTGATTTGCTTAATTATTCTGAAGGGACCCAGGTACCTGGGATTCAGTTTTCTGCAGGGAAGTCGGAGGCGTAGATCTTTGGTTGACAGCCACACCCATTGACCAGAAGCGTAAGGGGGATACTGGGAACATCTACGATTAGCCTGGAGGGTGGTTCGTCGAACAGCTCTTTGCAGGTGTACATGGGCTGCGTTCCAGGTCTCCTCACTTTGTTGCATCCACGAGTTGATGGCAGGGAGCTCTGAGGGTTCGCCGGACCAGGGGAACAGTGGAGGTTGGAAACCCAGGATACATTGGAATGGGGTAAGTTGAGTAGAGGGCTTTCATAGGAAATTCTGTGCATATTCAGCCCATAGTAGGTAGCGACTCCAGTCTCCTTGGTTGGTGCTGCAGTAGGCCCGTAAGAAGTGAGTCAACTCCTGGTTTAGGCGTTCCACCTGGCCATTTGATTGCGGATGGTACCCTGAGGATAGACTCACATTGATGTTAAGTAATTTGCAAAAGGCTGCCCATACCCTTGATGTAAATTGGGGATCCCTATCCGAAACAATGTCTTCAGGCAGACCATAGTATCTGAAAACCACGTTGCACAATGTTTCAGCTGTTTCCATGGCAGTGGGTAGCTTAGGTAGAGGAATGAGACGACAGCCCTTGGAGAACCGATCGATGACTGTGAGAATAGTGGTATTACCTTGGGACTCTGGGAGGTCTGTGACAAAGTCTATAGCAATGTGGGACCAGGGGCGGTTGGGTATGGGTAACGGTTGAAGAAGACCTGCTGGGAGTTGGTGAGAAGACTTGGTAGTATTACAAACTGCACAATTCTTTACAAATTGTATGGTATCTGCCTGCATGTTCTGCCACCAGAATCTGTTGGTAAGTATTTGGTATGTGGCAGCAATACCTGGATGTCCCGAGCCAGGATTACTGTGGACCTAAGTGAGAACTCTGGAGCAAAGGTTTTGGGCATGTACACCAAATTGGCTAGACATTCAGGTGGATTACGATCATTCTTGGTGGCCTCCTGGATCTCAGTTAGGATATCCCACTGTATAGGAAAGAGAACAATGTTACTAGGTAAAATGGTCTCACCATTGGAACCAGCACGATCAGCCTCGTGTAGGCAGGACAGAGCATCTGCCTTAGAGTTCTGTGAGCCTGGGTGATAGGTGACAGTGAAGTTGAATCAGAGAAAATGGCCCAGCGTGCCTGATGGTGGTTGAGGCGTTTTGCAGATTGTAAGTATTCCAGATTGCGGTGATCTGTTAGTACAATGAAAGGATGCTTGGCTCCCTCCAGCCAATGTCTCCATTCCTCAAATGCTGCCTTCATGGCGAGGAGTTCACGGTTACCCACATCGTAGTTCTGTTTGGATGGGCTAAGTTTATGTGAAAAAAAGTACAGGGAAATAACTTAGGTGGATCTCCATGACGTTGTGACAACACTGCACCGAAACCTGTACTTGATGCATCCACTTCTACCACAAATTCTCTCTCAGGGTCCGGGTGGTGTAGGATGGGAGCTGTAGTGAAATACACAGTTCTTCAAAGGCTTGCAGGGCAGCAGAAGACCAGGACAAATGATTAGCCCCCTTCTTGACCATGCTAGTTAGTGGTGCCACCACAGAGCTGAAGTTCCTAATGAACCGTCTGTAGAAATTAGCAAAACCAAGAAATCTCTGCAGTTCTTTAAAGTGTTAGGTAAGGCCCATTTGATTACAGCACTGACCTTAGATTCTTGCATGTAACGGAAAATGTCATTTACGAACACCTGGAAACATGAAGGACTGTTGCATAACCCAAAGGGCATCACCAGGTATTCATAATGACCATTAGTTGTGGATAATGCCGTCTTCCATTCGTCCCCCTCTCGAATGCGAATGAGATTGTACGCATTTCTCAAATCTAGTTTGGTGAAAAACTTGGCAGATCTGAGTTGTTCTAAGGCTGCAGGAACCAATGGTAGGGGGTAGCGGTATTTCACTGTCACCTCATTCAAGCCCCGATAATCTATGCAAGGACGTAAACCGCCGTCTTCTTAACAAAAAAAAGAACCCAGCTGACGCGGGGGACATCGAAGGTCTAATGAACCCCTTGGCTAGTTCCTCTTTGATATACTGATTCATGGCTTCGGATTCTGGCTGAGACAGAGGGAAGACACAACCCCTTGGCATGACTGCACCAGGATTTCTTTTTGGACCAGAAGATGGTGGGATTGTGTACGTCTAGCCAGGGGAAACCTAAAATGACTGGATTAGAAGGGCTGTTAATCACAAGTAACCTGATGGTCTTCTCGTGTAGTAACTCCACTCGAAGAAGCAGACTTGAGGTGGTTTGGGTCACTTTTCCGGAGCCTACGGGCCTTCCGTCCACCACTTCTACACCCAGAGGAGATGGAGCAGAGATCAGAGGTAAGTTATGAATTCTGGCAAAATGTTCATCAATAAAGTTGCCTGCAGCCCTGAATCAATCAAAGCCTCAGTTATTATTTCAGTCTCCCCTACAGTCAGAGTTACTGATACCCTTCGACTATTGGAGTAATGGATGTTAACACTCACGAGTCCTCCTTGTTAGCAAAGGGAGCTATGATGGACAGTTGACTCGGATATGACCTGGGAGACCACAATACATACATAAACGTATATACGTCGTTCTCTCTCAGCTGGACACAAGCGGGTGCGAGCAACTTGCATGGCTTCAGAATAGGGTTCTGTAGGCAGAGGGGGCTCGTTAATACTCTTTCTGGGTTAAGGAATTCTTGATCGCAGGAGGTTATCCAGCCGTATAGACAGATTGATGTACTGTTCCAGAGTCCTCATCTCGACATGCCAGTTCGGCCTGGAGTGCAGTGGATAGTCCCTTACGGTATAGTAACTTGAGTGGTTCACCGCTCCAGCCAGATTGAGCAGCTACCTCTCTGAAATGTTGAAGAAATGCTGCGAAGGAGGGAAAGGTAGAATGGTCAGAACACCAAATAGCCGTAGCCCTACCCGTAAAGAGAGAGCAAACAAAAGCAATGCGGCTGTTGTCGGTGGGATACATGGCCAGTTGTTGTTCTACAAACAGGGAGCATTACATAAGAAAGCCCTTGCAGCGACCAAGGATGCCGTTGAACTTCTCAGGATAAGCCAGGACCCGGTAATACAGGACCCGGTAATACAGGGGCTATTGAGGACGAGGAAGGAAACAGTGAGGGACTGCTGATACCTCCAGGTAAGTGGAGAGCTTGTACAGAGGTTCTCCATCATAGCGTTAAGCTGATCCAGTTGCTGTTGTGAGCTGCCAGTCGGGAAGCCTGGTTATATAGCTCCGTGCAGAACTGGAGCATGGCTGCTGGATCTGTGGGTGGCGAAGTCATCTGTAATGAAGAATCAGTATTTGGTAGATCCATATGCAGTATTTAATTAAACAACACAGAGTGAACAGGCAAAGGTCAGACACAGCAAACGGGAACAACGTATCCAACAGAATAACAATACCAGGCAGGGGTCGATGCAGTCGGCAGACAAAAGGGGTAACCAGTAACAAAGCAAGAGTCCAAGGGGCAGGCAGAGAACAATCGAGAGGTGAACACAATCCAGTCAGTAATCCAAATAGGCAACACAGGGAAAATGCTCAGAATAGTTTGGCTGGCAAATCTAGACTTCGCAATGAGTTTGAGAAACAATGAGGCTTATATAGTGTCACTGATAGGAAATGGCCGCCACCTGGGAGAGCCGTGGCCCAGGTACAAGGTATATGGGTAATGTAGTCCTAGTACTCCAGTGAGGGTTCATGCTGACGACCAGTAGAGGGAGCCACAGCTGTGACTGCAGAGCTAACATTAAGCCGTGGACTTACAATGGTCCTAGGTGTGGCCAAGAAGGATGTTTCCAACAAGGTTTTTTGCTCAAGTAACCGTGCCCTCCTCTCAAGAAGGTCCTTAATCAGGTCATCACCTGCACTCAGAGGTAAACACACATCCGAAACATCAGCCATAACTGAAGTAATTATAGTGTTAACTGGTGGCTAGCCAAAGATGGGAAAAAGGTGCTAAAAAAAGCCTGTAGCGTGTATTGGTTTTATAAGGCTTGTTTGATACGGCGGACCGAAATGTTTAATATTGATAAACTTATCGGAGTGATTTGGGAACCAGCAGAAATAAATAAGAACTGCAGTTGTTTGAAATAGATGTAATTTATCGCAAAATTTGGATAATTTTCAGAAGTTTAGAGAAGTTTTAGACAGAGCTCTAACTCAGACCACGCTGCAGTATCTTGTGCTTGTTTGATGTCTTTTGTTGTCTTGCTATTGGAGATTGTAGTCCTGTCAAATCCAGTTCTGTCCTGTTTGCTTTTCAGTCTTAATTTAGTCAATTTAAGTTTTTATTTCTTTATGATTTTTTTGTTTGTATTGGTTTTCTTGGTGTTAACCTGTTGTCTGCACTTGGGTTTATCTGTAAAGCCATAACAGACAGGTTAGATAATAAATTCCTCACATTTGCATATTTTTATGTTTATTGAAATCAGTTTGGATTATTCTGATACGGTTAAGGTGAAATTTCATGGCTGGTCCCCCGAGGTAAAAGGAGGGGGTCATCTGACACACACATATAAGATCACTACAGATCACTACAGTGCTGAGGCATACAGCAGATGTGTAAGTTCCATAAAATTCAGTTAAATGTATTCTGTCATATTCCTTGTGTATCACAACAAACAAACTTGTTGCACCACCTAGACTAATAAAAAAACTATTCAGCCTTTTCATTTGTTGAAAAACGCCCTTTACAATAGAAACTAATTTACAGGTGTGAGATCCAAACAAGTATCTATGGTTCAAAACAACAGTCTGGAATTTTTTTGGAATCACAATCTCATGTTCATAGAATGTGAAAAATAATTCAGTGCATTGTATAGTAAAGAACATGATTAAGAAAAGCAAGTCAGGCAGGTTTCTGTGTTCTTTTGAATACCACACCTTACAAAAATATTGCATTAAATATTTGCAATCTTTTTTACACCCACAGACATTAAAATATATAACAGTGTATAACTGCTCATAGTAGCAGCTCAGAAATCCCACCCAAAATTGTTTTAGTATAAATACAGACACAATAATTTAAAGATCACTTGCTTTACACTTTGAAGGAGACAATTAACCACCACAAACATCAATTTTCATCGGACATTTTGGTAAAATGCATAAATTCCTCACAATCAAACCAGAAAATTTACTGTTTGCAGGTAAATATTGTGTTTTTGTGTTATTTTGTTTGTCTTTAACAGATCACATTGTGACAGATTGAAAAAGGATGGGGACAGCTGCTTTGTTATATGCTTCAGTACTGTTGTCTCTTCTTACCAGTGAGTCAGGAAGAACAACTTAATATTAAAATGTATATTTAGTAATACAGTTTAAAACTAACTTCTCCCGTTTTCCCTTTAACAGGTGAAATAACTGAGGCAGGTATGCAAATATAAAAAAATTGAATATATATAAAATAGGATATATAATATATAATCATCACAAAAAGAATTAATACAAACCCTTTGCTATTAAAAATTGTACTTTTTATTCTTCTATATGTATTTTGTGATATATCATTACAAACAGGAACAGGCTGACCTCTCAAAATGGGTCACATATATGTAATTTGTTACTTTAAAATATTTTGGATATATGAATGATTAAACACTAGATTTTACGTTTTTACTAATATTAAAGAAAAGTTTGTATTAATATTCCAAGTTTACATATTTGTATTTTTTTACTTTACATATGTTACTTTACAGTTGTAAGTTTAAGTTAAATAAATGTCATTCACAACTTCTAACTTTTCTAGCTATATTCTTGCCCTTTGGTGATGGAGACACAATAAACCCTCCTGATGATGATGGAGGCACTGAATTCATTTTCTCTCAACAGCCATTTAAATACTTTGGACGCATATACAATAAGATATTTGTAAGCATTAAATTTGTCCATTTTATTTTTAAACTTTTATGCACAAAAATATAATGAAATTAGTCATCTTTATTAAAAAGGGTTTTTGTATTTGTGAACTTCACATGACTTGCTGTTTTTGTAGTTAATTCTAGCACTTCCTTCTTGTTTTGTTTAAAATGAATTTCCTCAACACTTGATTTCAGATAAACAACAATGGTCAGCTCACCTTTACTGAGTCACTGACTGAGTCCCTCCAAGTGACTTCTGGGATAGACGTAATTGCTCCTCTGTGGACTGATTTTGACAATACAGTTGATGGAACAATCTATTATAGAGAAGAAACAAACAGCAGTACACTGGCAGAATATTGTAACCTTGTCAGACAACAGTTCCCCAACCTTACCATACCTTTTACTGCTACGTCAGCCTTTGTGGCAACCTGGGACAGTGTGTCATACTTCTCAGAAGAAGGGGTATAACCTAGTCTTTGATTATCAATGAATGCTCTATGTTTTAATTCGAAAGGTTCTGAATTCTGTATGTTAATGTTTTAAAGGTGGCTACTTTCCAAGTGGCATTATTGTTTAATAATGACCACTCCTTCATTCTATTCAGCTATGCTACAATTGCAAATACAAACCAAGATGTGGCGGTAAGACAAAGCTTTGATGCAATTTAAATAAAGTTAATTAATTTAATTTAGTAATTTAAGTTAATTTAGGTGTAACTTTTATAAACTAATAATCTTTTTTATGCAGGTTGGCTATTATACGGTGGACTCTGCAAACTCTTTCACTATACCCTTTCAGGATGCTTCTGAACTGCAATTTAAAAGCAATGTCAATATTACTGGTTCCTTTATTTTTCATGTTTATGATGGTAAGGTTATTTCTTTTAAATTATTATGAATTAACATACATTAACTGCTTTAAAATATGTAAGTAGTTTGGAGCAGTGTCACAATGGTAGTACTTGCTTACAATGTTTTAGAGGTGTAGTTCCCTCTTTCTTTACCACCCTCCTGTCTAAACCTTTACCCACCAAACTCAATTATGCAATTTTGTAATCAATAGTATAAACTGTATAATATTATAACACTGCTATACTAAACATTTTGTTTGTTTTATTCTCCTTTTCTTTTAGTTTGTGATACTTTGGGCTGCACCAAAAAGGAGCTTTGCCAGAACAGAAAAGGTGTTTATGGCTGTGGTTGCTTAGAAGAACAAAGACTCACTAAAAACTTTGGTACTATTTATCATTTGTTTATTTTTTTAATAAAAGATAGTATAGATAGTATTTAATATATTAAAAATAAAAATATATTTTATCAATTTCCAATACAATCTGTTTAACTTGTGGTGGAAAGCATCTAACACTGCAAATAACTTACATTGATTGTAACTGCAAATGGTAATACAATTCATACTTTGTTAAATCCACTATCTGCTTAGATTCTGTGGAATTTTGTGGCAATGGCACTGGCTCCATTTCTCTATCCCAATGCCAGCTCTTTGAATCTGGTTTTCCTGCTGATACTCTTCACCTAAGTGACCCCAACTGCACTGGAACTCTAGAGAATGGCAGAGTTGTGTTTAAATTTTACAATGAAAGCCAAACCTGTGGTACCACTTTGACGGTAATGCTATTAGTGTTTTACTCTTGATGATAATAAAGACATATTAAATAAAATCTGTGTAAATTGTGTGTTAGCTTTATTTGATGTTCTGTAATTTTTCTCACAGACCAACCACACTCACTTCATCTACCAGAACTCTATTCAGTCTAACCTGGGAAGCAGAAACCAGATTATGATCACAAGAGAGAGCTGGCTGAATATTACATTTTCATGTGTGTACCCACTGATTCAGACCCTGTCCATGCCAATGAGCATCCATGCTGAACAGAGGTAGGAATCAAATACTTAGTGAATACACACTAGTTGTTTGTTTTTCACAGACTAGTCTTTTTAGTTAAATTTATGTACAGTTTGCTAATTACAATAACTAAATACAAAAATCATGTCTCTGATTTTGGGCATTTTCAATTTCTTTAATTATATGGGTAAACACTTCACATATTCTGTCATTTGTCATGTAGGGCCATTTTAGCCTAGAGAATCTGACTTGTAACCAGAAGGTTGTCAGTTTGACTCCCAGTGCTGGCAGGAAACAACTGAGGTGACTCCGTGCAAGGCACCATAACCCCAGTTGATCCCTGCAGTTCTACCCACTGCTTGGTTTACAGGTGTAGAGTCATTTTAATAAAAGAGTAAATGTCCTCTTAACGAGTTAGCACAGGCAGTCAGCATCATTTTAAAGACGTTTTCCACATCTGTGCAGTTAGATGCAGCCTCCCTATCAGACGACCATGAAATCTGAGTGCATGGGTTGCCAGCTTCTTTCTTTACAAAGCAGAGAGCCACCTCGGCTGCCACCCAGTCCGTTCCATCCTGTGTTTGCTTTGAGATGGAATGCCATAGAGGATTGTGCCCAGCAGTTCTTGACTTTTAAGCAGACGGAAGCCCAATCATATCTTGCCACAGCATAACACAGCCAGCTACGGGCCTCAGACATCCCACACTATGCCTAGTACTTAACAAGATTGACCTCCTGTGGCGTCAGCCTCAGCTCCCCTACCATCCCAGCCCTCATGCCAGCCTTAACAGGAAAGATCCTCTTGCAGGGATAATGGGGTACAGCTAGCTTGTGTGCTAGCTCTGTCAGCAAACAGTTAAGTTTGGTGGTTCTCTGGTCCACTCATCCACCCCAATCACCTCCCAATCATTGCGGACTGGTGAAAGTGATATGTTTTTTTGTCAGTTATGGTTACCCATAATCAAAATGTGACCTCTGCATTTAACCCATCCTTAGTGATGAGAGAACACACACTGCAAGTCTTGAACACACACACACCCGGAGCAGTGGTCAGCTATCACTGCAGCACCCGGGGAGCCCTCAGTCAAACCTGGCATTTCTATGGGCAGGGGTTCCCTTAGAGCAGGTTGAGGTAGTTTGGGCGCACCACACTGGGGTTGTGTTACTGAACATGCTGGAAGGTTATGATGTAGTTGAGAGCTTGCTGTAAGGCATGCAAAGCTTGCCTGTTTACTTCACCGTATTTTGTGACATGGTTCGGCACCAATGTTTAATATAGGGACCTCAATAGTCACTGAATTACTACACTGTTTAAGTGAGTGACAGAAAGGGAATGTTTCTGAATACAGATGGAAACTAATTTTGTTATTATTTCTTTATAACTGCTTTGGCCACTTGGGTTGGTCATGATTCTGATGACACTTTTGAGTTGACATGCTACAGGGTAGTGTGACTTTCTCCTGTGTTAATATGGAAAGTTAAAATTAATATGGACTCATTTAACCTGTTAAGCCAACTGATCCATGTGCAGACTGTAACGGACACGGGAAACCAGTGGGATCTACAGTATATGAAGCTTTATTAAAACAAGAGTAAACAGGCAAAGGTCAACAATGGCAAACAGTAATGGCAGAGGCAAACCAGAATCAGAGTGGGGGCACAGGCGAAGTTCGAGGCAGGCGGCAGACAAAGGTATATCCGTAATACAGGCAATGGTCGGGGCAGGCAGCAGACAAGAAACGTAATCCAATAAACAATCCAAGTCACAAGGCAGGCAGCAAACAATCAAACAATGAGGGGTACAGAGGGTAAAAACAGGATATCCAGAAACAGGTAAACCGCTCAGAAATGTAACCAGAGGAAAACAAGACTTCGCAATTACAGAGAGTTTGTGCATGGTTTATATACAGAGTCCTTGCAGGTGAGATGAAAGGGGCGTGGTCAGCCCCAGGCAGTTGACCCATGGGAATTGTAGTTTTAACCATATTAGAATTCTGGCGACGGTTCCCGCTGACAGCCAGGAGGAGGCGGTGCAGGAACCTCAGACGTAACACAGACAGGCCTGACATTCTTTTGTTTACCAGCTTATACATTTACTATATATTCTGTTGTCCAAGAATGGTATTAAACTCATCATACTACATAACATTACAAAGGTCAAATGATTTAGTTTTGATATCCAAGCACTGTTTAATAAAATAAATGCTCAAGCAACAATAATGCAATAATTTGTGCATCTTTGCATCTGTGCAGTTAAGAAACTATGCTTTAGTGATGAGTGCAGACGAGTTTGCGCTGGTGAATTGTCAATGTACAGCATTTTTTTTTAGATACTAAAAACAAAATAAAAAGATTTATGTCACTGTTTTCTTGGTCTTTTTCCCAATTTATTGAAAACAATATGAAATGCAATTTAGCCTTTATATTTCTCCACAGTGTGGTAAATGTCAACCTTCCTGGCCAGGGCACATACAAGATTCACATGATCCTGTACCATGATGCACAGTTTACCAGCCCATATAATGGGGAGGTGGAAGTGCAGGCAAACCAGCAGATATATGTGGCAGTTGAGGTGAAAGGAGTGGATAGAGATCAAATTGCAACAGTTCTGGACAACTGCTGGACCACACCTGTTAATGATATTGACTATCACATTCGCTGGAATTTGATAAGTAACGAGTGGGTAACAAGTTTCCAATGTTTACTGACCATGGTTACCTTTTTTATCTTACATTTTACAAAATTAATACAACTATACAAATTTAATTTTGTAAAATACTTTATAAACCTCCTTTTATAGATGCCCCGACTCAGAGGATAGTACAGTGAAGGTTCTCCAGAATGGTAATGACACAACAAGCCGTTTCTCCTTCAGGATGTTCACCTTCACAGGAATCTCTGACCGCATCTTCTTGCACTGTCAGGTTCATCTTTGCCTGGTGCAGAATGGCAGATGTGTACAGGCAAGTTTAAAAATAATTTATTACCAGGACATTTTTTTCCTGGTAATGTTTTTATTTGTATCCCTAAGCTCAGATGTTTGCATTGCATAAGGCTTTTTTTCTTATTTTTCTGTGTTTAGTCATGCAACATTGAAAATATACGTAGACGCAGATCTTCAGATCTACACCACTCTACAGCAATCACCATGGGTCTTTAAAAAAGCCTGATAACCCTATTTATCCTGCAGAAAGTATTTCAGAATACTTTCTGCATATAAGGAAATGTTTATCAAAATATTTGCCTAATTAAAGTAAAAAAGATTGGTATCATTTAAACACTATTCAGAATGTTGGAAATTGTCTTTATGAAATCACATAAAAGCAATTCATTTAATACAAGCAATTAATTAAATAGTTATGCAAAAATTATAATAAGGTGATATTTATCATTTTGCTATGATCAAGTAAATAAATATACATATATAATACATATATAATAACTTTCCTGATTGTCTAATAATTAAATTAATGTTTTTTATTTACATAGCACTTTTTACAATATTGTATTGCTTTATTACATATAATGAAAAGTAAAAACAGAAACTAGAAAAATTGTCAGACATGTACAATATTGAAATGAGAATATATTGTGTTTATATAAAATTGATTCAGGTGCAGATACAACTGTAATGTCAACAAACAGCTATGAAGGATTAAAAAATAAAATACCACTGAGCAAAACCAATGTCATACTAAACAGTCCAGGAGACAAGTTGGAATGCATGGGCCTACTGAAAATAAATGTGAGTGTGAATAAAAGGTCTTATACGATTGATGCTTAGTGTGAGAGGAGCCTATGTTGGAAATCTGGTTGGACGCAGCATTGCCATTCAAATGGGGCTAATTAAAAGAATAGAGGAAGTAAGTGAGAACGTGTTTGGTTCATTGGGACACATTGGCATGTGAGCCAGTTAAAATATTGCTCAAGAGTACAGCAGAGCCATATAGCATTCATGCAGCTCGCAGAGTACCAATCCCAATGCTTACAAAGTTCAAACAGGAACTGGATAGAATGGAGCTGTTGGACATGATTGAAGAGGTTTCTGAGTCCACTCTATGGTGCGCCCCAATGGTACGTTATCAAAAAAGAAGGGCGATGTTAGAATATGCGTGAATCTCAAGCAACTAAATGAGGCTGTCAAACGTGAGAAGTACTGCTTCCGCCGATTACCCTTCAGAATTACAAGCGCTCCAGAGATTTTTCAAAAACGTATGGCTGAGCTGCTTCGGGACATAAAGGGAGTGTGCTGCTTTATAGAGGATGTCTTAGTATATGGCTGCACATGCGACAAATGCTTAGTCATATACTAAGCAAGTCTGCTTAGTATATGACAGCAGACTTGCGGAGGTACTGTGGACCATCCAAGCCTCAGGGTTAAAACTTAAGAAGGAAAAATGCATCTTTAGCCAAAAGGAGTTGAGCTTTGTTGGTCATCGGCTAAGTGAAGAGGGCATTAGCCCGACCCTGACATTTGTGCTATTTGAAATCTTAGTAAACCCCAAAACCAGACTGAACTGAAACAAATACTTGGCATGATAAATTATCTTTGCCACTACCTGCCGCACAGTGCTACTGTGCTTCAGCCATTGAATGAGCTACTAAAAGCTGATACAGTATGGCGATGGGACAGGAGTCAAGAGATGGCTTTTGCTAAACTGAAAGACATGGCTGTGTTGGCTGTAGCACCAGCACTAGCTTACTATGATGTGAATAAGCCAACCGTCGTCACAGCTGATGCTAGTAGTTACGGGATTGGTGGTGCTTTGCTTCAGGAGCATGGTGAGAAGATGCTCCCAGGGGCCTTCTGTTCCTGTACTCTCACAGCAGCAGAGGAACACTACACACAAATAGAAAAAAAGTATTTAGCGTCAGTGTGGATGTGTGAAAAATTCTCACAATATCTTTGTGGCCTAGAGTCCCTCAAAGTGCTTACAGACCACAAACCTTTGGTGTCCTTGATAAATCAGAAAAACCTTGATGAAGACCCCATCCGCTGTCAGCGACTCCTAATTAGGATGATGCGTTTCAGCCCATTGGCAGTATATACCCCAGGGAAGTCTTTACTTATTGCAGATATGCCGTCCAGACATCCCTTGACAGAGACTGAGCAGTCAGACCTCGAAAAGTCGAGGCCTACATAGCGGGTGTGGATGAACACCTGCCTGCTTCTCTACAAAAGTTACAGTAGATAGCTTATGCTACAAACACTGATGAGGAGATGCAAGCCGTGCTCAAATATGTCCTGCAGGGGTGGCCTAAACATTTCTAAATGTTACCTGTTCATTTGTGAGCCTACTTCAGCCAGCAGGGGCTCTTGAGTGAGTCCAAAGGTCTCCTCTTGCATGGATCAAGAATTGTGATTCCAGCCAAGATGAGAGATGAAGTACTGGATCGTATTCATGAGGGCTGTAAGGGTGGTTTCACTACAGTGGTTCAAGCTGTAGGAATGCCGAAATGACTAGAAAATTGTTAACAGCAAGATGGTATAAAACTGTTTTTTTCTGTCAATTTTCACCCTTCTGCTACTTATACCAACGACGGAATAAGCGCAGTTATGATTAGCTAAATGTGGGAGAGCGTTGCTATAATAAATATATTGTCTTGCATTAAGTAGGTTTAAATTATTAACAAAGAATCAAAACTAGTATAGGTGTTAAAGTTTACTAACATTACCAAATGAGGTTATACATGAAATGGTTACAATGAAAATGCCTATAATGGTAGATACTGTATGTATACAATTAACTGTGTATGTGAAGAATATTACCTTATACCTGAGATATAGAATGAAAGATAGATAAAGCAGGAAAGACAGAGAGAACAATTGAGGCCTGAAAGCTGGGCTCAGCCAATAGCCTTTGATTGCTATCAGTTCAACTGTGGGTTCAGAAGAGGCAAGATAAAGGGGTTGTAAATTCCATTTAATTTTCAACCCTACAGGGCCACAAAGGGCTTAGTAAGTGTCATTAGCGGGCATGTCTATCTGTGTGGTGGCCAGGCATTAGTGCTGATTTAAAATGCAAAGTGATTCAATAGCCCTATTCGGGCTGGACTAGTTTTACAGGTTGACGTTAGAGAAATTTGTGTTTCACAGACGTACATTGAGATTTTAATCCCGTCCGTATCTGCCATGTCTGTTTTTCTCACACAACCTCTGTAAAAATTCCAGAGCAAATTACCTACTGTTTTTCAGCAAACTCGCTGGTCCTCTGAGAAATCTAATCCCGTCCAAATGCGAATGTCTGTGACTGCTGAAAATGTTTTTTCCAAAACGCTTTTTCATGTTTTGGTCAACGTGAACTGCCGTACAATCTCTCACTAGCAGTATTCAAGTTTCAGCTTTCTGCACACCAATAATGGATGTCGATGTGTTTGGTAACCTGCGAAGAAATAAAAACAATGAAATCAACAAAAGCCAAGTGTAATTTATACGTTAAAATGTTTTAATTTTGGTGGGTTTATTAGAAGAATCCAGTTCTGTAAAATAATGTTAAATTATTGTTTCGTTTCTTTTTCTGTATCATCTAAAGCACCTTTGTTAAATGGCTCTTTTGTAATAACAAAACAACTGTTTGTATGAATCAAGAAACCTACAATGTATGTGTCTAATAAAACTTATGACACTTATCAAACATTTGTCTCTTTACTTATAACTTAAATTGGATGCTTTTAACATTCAAGTTTCACCATTAGGCAAAAATGTAAATATTGCATAGTGCAAAAACATAGCATCCTTTATTTTCATAATATTATTGTTCCTAGAACAGTTCTTTAAACTTGTACACACAAGTGCAACTGCACAATAATGCTTGCAGAAAACAATGCCTAGAAAAAAGAAAAAAACAAAACCATACTTTTAGTGAGCTCTAGTGGTCATTTCTTTGGTCAGACAGTGAACATTGAGCTTGTAAAACTGCTGTTGACGGATTTTGGTGCGAGGCATCTCCAGGTGGAAAAGCAAATAGATCAGATGGATAATAGTGCTGAGCTGGATGTTGATATTGTGCAAACGAAGTTGAGGGTCCATACTGTGGCACTGCAGGTCTAAGCACTTGCAGAATTTAAACCATGAATTGCTGGGTATCTCAAGCATGCCTGTCTTCAGCTTCCTGACACTTCATCTCAAATTTAAGACATGCTCTTTCCAGATCCAGTCTGGCCTTCTGGAACTGTCTCTCCCAGGTCATGTGCTTCTTGTCAAGATGCTGTGCAACCACTGCTGCTGTTGTATCGTTGTCATGTTGTATTAACATGTTTATCCCTCTCTCCATGGCTTCCATGACTTCCATGAGTTTTTTTGCCCTTGTGTTTACGCCCTGATGAGAAAGATCACAAAATTGCATTGCATCTTAAGACAAGTAGACATGCTGTTATATGATATACAGTATATCATGATAATGAACATGCTCGATATTGTTATTGTGGGCACTTCAAAATGTGAATAATTCCTTATTATGAGTTACTTAGATTTTGGAATGAATTTTAAGAATACTTTTTACCGGGTACTGTTTCTGAACAGTATTTAAAAGTTTAAAACATTTTCACTATGGTGTTCACCAACTATTCAAATACTAAATACTTTAAGACCTACACATTTTTACATTTTAATGTATTTTAAAAACATGTACCATAAATACCATTTCTAAATGTTCTGATTCCATATTATTGTTTGGTAACACTTTACAAAAAGCTTTAGATAATTTATTTGTTAACATAAACAATAGAAAAATAAATACCAAATAATGTTTTAATCTTACTTAATGTTAATTTCAACATTTACTAATACATTATTATAATGAAACATAGTAGACCAATCTATTAATATATTTAAAGAGCCTGAACTAACAATGAACCGTAGAACTTTCATTAACTCATATTAACAAAGAACAATAATTTTGCATTGCATCTTATGTGCAGTTGCACTTGTGTGTACAAGTTTAAAGAACTGTTCTAGGAACAAATGTATATGTTGCTCATTGCTACTTTATATTATGGACTAACTAATGTTGACTAATGGGGCCTCACTGTAAAGTGTTACATATTTTTCTCTATAGTGTTACATTTTCCAATGTAACCTGTTTGAAAATGTTTACTTTATGTTTTTGATATATTGCTCTTTGTTATATGGAAAAATTTAGAGTTGAAACTGTTAGGAGAACAACAGTTTTTGGTAAGCTAATTCAATACTGTGAAATTGCAATGTATCACAATAAAAAAATCAGCAATTACCATTATATGACAAGTAAAAAATACTGTCAGGTGCCTAACAACAAGACAGAAAACATGACAAACCTGGAGGGGAGAAGGGTTTATGGAGATGCCTGGAAGGAGGTAGACCCCGTGAATATTGAAACCTACATGGGTGTGCGGATTTTGTGTGGTGTCTACAGATCCTGGAATGAATCTGCGTCCAGCTTATGGGATGCGGACACTGGTCGGGCAATTTTTCGTGCTACAATGTCTTTGCAGACCTTCCATATCCTGTCACATGTGATTCGTTTTGATGACTGCCACACAAGAGCAGCCCGCTGTCAACATGACAAGCTCGCAGCGATCAGGGAAGTTTGGCAGAAATGGGTGGAGCGCCTGCCACTCATTTACAAACCAGGTCCTGACATCACTGTTGATGAACGTCTCGTCGGTTTTAGGGGACGGTGCCCATTTAAGCAGTATATGCCAAACAAACCATCTAAGTATGGTATAAAGATATGGGCAGCATGTGATGCGAAGACAAGTTATGCCTGTGATAATTTTTTCACCAGCTATGCCCTGGGTCAAGAGCTGCTCCAAAAAAAACTGACCATGGTCGGAACAATAAGAAAAAACAAGCCTGAGTTGCCTCCAGCTTTTCTGACAACCAAGCACAGGGAGCGCTTTTCCTCCAGATTTGCCTTTACTGACACACACACTCTTGTTTCCTATACTCCAAAGAAAAATAAGAATGTGCTTCTGATGACAACCCTGCACAGGGATGCTGCTGTGAGTACCAGGCAGGACAAGAAGCCCATCGCCATCCTGGATTACAACAGGACTAAAGGGGGTGTTGATAACCTTGATAAGGTATTAACCCAAAAGAGTTAGATCCCATACCGACCAAACTACTGAACTTCTACCAGCAGCAATTGAGTTTCTTCTTAACATTATTAACTCCTCCCTAAGTTTAGGTTATGTCCCAGGTCCATTTAAACTAGCAGTCATTAAACCTATCTTAAAGAAAGCTCACAGCGACCCAAATGATTTGCCAAACTACAGACCCATCTCAAACATCCCATTTATGTCAAAAATCTCCAAAAATAAAAAAAAGTTGTATCCTCGCAACTGTGTGCCTTCTTGCATAGGAATAACATTTTTGAAATATTCCAGTCTGGATTTAGATCACACCACAGTACAGAAACTGCGCTGGTCAAAATTACCAACCTACTATTAGCAGCGGATAGAGGTTGCATCTCCTTATTAGTTCTACTTGACCTTAGTGCAGCATTTGACACTATAGGCCATGATGTGCTGTTAGACCATCTACAAAATTACGTCGGCATTCAAGGGAAGGCGTTGCTATGGTTTCGCTCCTACCTGTCGGACCGTTATCAATTTGTTCATCTCAAAGGGAAAGCATCCTCACTAATGCCAGTAAAATTTGGCCTGCCTCAAGGGTCTATCTTAGGTCCTCTGTTATTTACATTATATATGCTGCCCCTCTGAGATTTACTTAGAAACCACTGTATAAATTTCCACTGTTATGCAGACGACACTCAACTTTACATTTCTTGAAAACCAGACGACATTACTAAGTTAGCGTTACTCTCAGACTGCTTTAAAAACATAAAGCACTGGATGGCAAGTAATTTCCTTCTTTTAAATTCAAACAAAACAGAGATCCTACTTATTGGACCAAACTCAAGTAAACATCAACTATCAGACTCCAACTTCAAATTAGAAGGATGTAATGTAACCACATCTAATTCTGTTAAAACCTGGGCGTCATACTCGATAGTAACCTGTCATTTGAAGATCATGTGGCTTATATTAAAAAAGCTGCCTTCTGCCACCTGAGAAATATCACTAAGCTGTGTAACTTCCTACCTAGATCTGATGCAGAAAAGCTTGTTCATGCTTTTATGACCTCCAGACTATTGTAATGCACTTTTAGGTGGGTGCCCTGCCTCAGTAACAAACGTTTACAATTAGTTCAAAACGCTGCAGCAAGAATCCTTACTAGAAAAAAAAAAAAAAGATTATATAACCCCTATTCTGTCATCGCTACATTGGTTGCCCGTCAGATTTCGTATTACGTATAAGATTCTACTGCTTGCATATAAAGCCTTAAATGGAATAGCTCCCAAGTATCTTTCAGATCTTCTAACTCGCTATAATCCATCCCGTATTCAAAACTCTGGACTCCTGGTTGTTCCCAGAATTAATAAGTCCACGAAAGGCTCCAACTCTGTGGAATAGTCTTCCAATTGCTGTCCGGGGCTCAGACATGCTCCTGCAGTTTAAATCTAGACTAAAAACACACCTCTTTAGTCTTGAATTTTCTTAATATATCAGAACACCTCACATTTCTATTTCCACCTACAGAAGATTTGTTTATATGCTTGAAAGATTATGAACAGCAGCTACGCTAATTACTGTCTGCTTTTTATTGGGGCTCCCTCCCGGGAGAGTTTTAGATTGGCTGTCTCTATGTGGATCCCGCTACTGTTAGATCTTCAATTGACCTTGGCCCTTCATGAACTTGTCAAGCACCGGTGTGATCATCCCACTCAACAAATCATCTACAGCCTTGGCAGGGTCCTTTTCAATAAGGATAAAGATTAAATCTTTGCTCCTCAATATATCGTTTTCCATTGATCATCTAACAAGTCAAATTAATCATATTACCCTCCTAATTCCATCTATAACCAGCTTACTTTCCAACTTGTAACAGCAGATTGTTGCTAGAGCTGCTATCAGGAACCTTATACTTTTATCACCAATGTTAATATTTTCCTATTTGTATTCCCCCATCAGGGTCTCACTCCTGTTAAATCTTTTAAATTCTTTTTCAAACTACCACCAAATCAAATTAGTCCCATAATCTACGTAAGTCTTTATTATAATGCTTACCGTTTAACCTGTCTCAGCCACGGAAACTGACCACAGCTTTAGTGTGGCAGAGGAGAACTGGCCCTCCCTGTCAAGTCCGGGTTCTCACAAGGTTTTTTTCTCCACTTTTCATCCTCTGGAGTTTTGGTTCCTTGCCACTGTCACCCTGTTGGCTTGCTTGCAGGGAGTCTGCTGACACTAGCTTTATTACCATACACTAGCATAATTTACCATAATTTGCTATCTAAAAAACTGTGTAGAATTTCTATATTTTACATATAACTGCATATGTCTAACATCCCATTTTATTTCTCTTTTCTGTATCTCTCCTTTGACGTTTTTCAATGTATAAATAAACTTGAATTTGAACTTAATATCTTTAAAGATATTATATATTACATAAGATATTATATTATATAGTGACGTTTAATACGATTTGGGTTAAGTCTACTAATAAAAATATTTCTAATATATTTGTTATTACACTTGTGATCTGTAACAGACAAGTTATCCAGAAAAAAAAAAGGGAGAGAGAATGTCACAGAGTAGTGTGAAAGAGTTTCTTTGACCAACAGTACCACATTTTTTGGTAAGGCATTCACAACTGTGTAAAATTCTTTGGGGTGACATACAAAACCATGTTTTAAACAGAAATCATTGTAATTGAGTATATTACCGTGATTATTCATCATATCCAAAAGGGAATAAACATCATAATTAACCCGGTTTTCAAAGAATAAAGATTTGTTATGGTGCAAAATAAAAGAATTATTCCAAATTATTCCAAAATACAAGTATTATGTGGGCTAAAGTTATGGGAAAATGCCAATTTCCAGCATAGGAGAACCTGCTGATGAAATGCAGATAATTTAAGAGGTAATTTAGACAACTCAAGATCACATTTAATTAAAAATTTACATCCACCCACTTTCCCAATTATTGAAGAAAAGACTGTAAACCATAAGCTGTTTGCATAACAAAAAAATTATTTTAACCACTGAATTTTTAAAACACTGTTCATTATTTCTAAGTCAATGACATTTAATCCGCCTTCTTCATAACTACGAACCAGATCACTTTTGTTAATATAGTGATACTTATTTTTCCAAATAAAATTAAATATTGCAATATTACATTCTTTAATTAAATGAGGTGGAATAGCTAAGGAGGAGGCTGGATAAACAAATCTGGACAGTAATTCCATTTTAGTTAACAAGATCCTTCCATAAATTGAAATATCTCTTTGCATCCACATATTGAGAACATTTTTTGCTCTTAAAAGTTTGTTTGCAAAATTTTCTTGAATATTTTGAGTGCTATCTTTAGTAATAGTTATCCCCAAATATTTTGCTGATTTTAAATTGGTATATTACATAATGAGTCTTATTCACTATCATGAATTGCAGTTAATTTATTTGTTTAAATATAATCCTGATGCCTTGGAGAATAAACTAATTAACTGGATAACTTTATCAATCTGATATTGGGCCCTTAAAAAGATCACTGTATCATCAGCTAATTTGCTAATACCAATCTGTCTTCCAAATACATTCAATTTGTTAAAGTTGCTGTTTTTATCTATCAAAATAGCGAGCATCTCTACAGCTATGATGAATAAAAGAGGGGAAATGGGACATCCTTGTCTTATTCCTCAAAAAATATGAAATCTTGGAGACATTCCAAATGAGAGTGAAATGGAACTATTGATATCTTTAGATAACTGTAACGGACACGGGAAACCAGTGGGATCCATTTGCAGCTTTATTTAAACAATAATAAACAGGCAAGGTCAATCAACAGCAAAAAGTATCCAAATCAGAATAAACGCTCAGAAATGTAGCCAGGGGAATACAAGACTTCGCAATGAGGCAGAGTTTGTGTATGGTATAAATACAGAGTCCTTGATGACAGATTGCTTGCAGGTGTGATGACGGGGCGTGGTCAGCCCCAGGCAGGTGACCCATGGGAATAGTAGTAAAACCAAATCAATATTCAGGCGACGATTCCGTTCCGACGGAACCTCAGACGTAACAATAACATTTTTATAAAAGAAATAATTTAACACCAAAACCCAATTTTTCTAAAGAGTAAAATATGAAATTATGTTCAATTGTATGAAATGCTTTTCTAAAATCTAAAAAAAGAATATAGCAGTCATCCTCAATCCATTCACGATAGTCTATGATATCTAGAATTAATCTGATGTTATTGTGTATTGATCTACCTTTTAAAAAAACAGATTGTGATTCACTTATTATCTGGTTTAATTTATTTTTGAGTCTATCAGAAAATATGTGAGCTAGAACTATAATCACAGTTAAGTAGAGTGATGGGGCGAAGGTTCTCTATATGTTGTGCATCTTTACCTGGTTTAGGAATAAGAGTAATTAATCCTTGTTTCATTGTTGAAGATAGAGAGTTATTTTGGATACACTCAAAAAAGGCTCTAAATAATACATTTCTCAAATCTTCCCTAAAGAATTTATGAAATCAGAAGTGAGACCATCAGGGCCTGGAGATTTCCCTGAGCGTAATTTATTTACTGCTTTGTCTTTGCTTTGTTTTTCCTCTATTTTAATATCAGCCTCACATAAATCTCTAGTTTCCTGGTCTAACTGTGGTATTTTAGTGTATATATTGTCAAAGAAAATATTACAATCTGATACAAAGAAGGATGAACTATATAAAGAACTATAAAAATTAAAAATCTCTGAGGAAATAATTTTGGGGTTAGTATTTATATTTCCATTCACGTAAAGAGAATTTATAGCATTTCTTTTCAAGTCTACAAAAATAATTATTACTTTTTCCCTTTCTCTGTCCATCTTGCTCTAGATCTTACATATGCTCCTTTTGCTTTTTGAGTATACAAATCATCAATTTTGGACTGTAAAGATAGAATTTGTAACTTAGTTTGATTGTCCATTTCACTTTTATTACATAAGCTTATTTAATTCTTAGGTTAACTTTAATTCCAATTTTGTTTTGGCCTCACTTAAATTTGTACTAAATTGTATAGAAATCTCTCGAATCTTGTGTTTTAAATATTCCCATTTACTTCAGAAAGACATAAAGTCCTTACATAGTAAAATGTTTTTAATTAGGGCTTTGATTTGCAAACAGAAATCTATGTGTTTTAATAAATCAGCATTACATTTCCAGTAACCCTTGCTACGTAATTCTCTTTTGCCCGAATAAAAGGATATAAAGATGCAACAGTGATCTGTTAAAGGTGCTGCGGATATTGAGATATCTTTAATAAAGTCAATGAGACTAGATGAAGTTAACCAGTAATCAATTCTTGATTTAGAAGTACCATTATGTTTGAACCACGAAAATTGTTTAAGATTTGGATTCCCAGTCCTCCAGGCATCTACTAAATTATTTTCCAAACAAAAGTTAAGAAGGTTGCGATTGGGGTGAGGAGTATCAATTTTAGGTGGAAAGCGATCTATCGCTTCATTCATAACCATGTTGAAATCTCCCACAATAATATTATCAGTCGAATATATAGTTTTTAACTCAAATATCGAATCAGAAACTTCAGAAAGTAACTTGTTGTTTAGAGGAGCATTATTGTATCCATACACATTAAACAAAATAAAGAAAACATCATTAATGTTTAGAACAACTGAAGCCCAGTGTCCGTTTGAATCAGTCTTTACCGTTATAATTTTGCCAGGCAGGTTATTAAACAGTATTGCCACACCTGCAGAATGTGTAGAAGCATGACTGAAAATTATTTTGTCTCCCCATTGATTTGTCCAGAACTTTACATCATCAGAGCTGGAGTGTGTTTCTTGCAAAAATACACAATGTGAGTTTTTACCTTTACAAAAAAGAAAAAAAGCTTTTCTTTTGACACAGTTAGGAAGACCCCTTGCATTTAAAGAGATACATAAAAAAAACAAGATTTCACTGAAAACATTTAAAGTATAAAAACAACAAAATTAAAAATAAATAAACAGAAGTAAATATAAATGAAAATTATCAAATATGTTAGATTGTTTCTTAAACAGAACAATGTAGCAAAAATCTCGCTCAACAGCAAAAACATAACTAGATATCCCATTTACACCTCTTGTCAACAAAAAAGGCGAAAGTGAATGGTTGTTAAAATCAACCCTCCATGACAATCCAGATGCCCTCTATGTAGCCATATGGACCACGGTAATACGCTTTCCTCCCTGCAGCTCTAGCCTCACTGATCCTCTGCCATAGTGCAGCATGGGCTTCTCTGTCTCCTTTAGACAAATCTTCAGCAAACTTTACTTCCCTGACTTTACACACATCCGAAAAGTTGGTGGAGCACCAGAATTCGTCTCTGTATTTCTGCAGAGACGAATTCTGGATAATCAACTGGATAATCACCTGCCTCGATTTACCCTTTATTTTGGGACCAACGCGGTGGATTGTATCCACGACGTCTTCAAGCTTGTGCTGCAGGTGAGGAGCAATTTCAGCTATCTTCACCTGCTGTTTCCTTCATTCCAATTACTCTGAGGTTCCATCTTCTTTTGTATCGTTTAAGTTCCGACGTGCGGCTTATCAGATCTTCATGCGATGTGCTGACATAGGTGAGTTGTTTGTCTAACATGTTTATTTTGGTTTTACAGTCCTTTATTTCCGCCGTGTTACATTCCACAGATCTGGTCAAGTTAGCAATCATTACGGCATTCTCAGTGATCTTATGCTCAATGATGCTTAGCTTACCATCTTGTTGATCAAATCTGGCAACTAAAGTTTCCATTAGAGCGGTGTTTGAAATCTCAGAACTGTCTGCACCCTTTTGCTTCTTAGCTAAGGTTTTGGTTGGGGTATTTTGCAAGGAAGACGGATCTTTGCGTTTCTCTTTGTGGTCGTAGTCGATCTCTATGGCGTATTCATGCTCTGCAAAAGTATCCAAAGTTTTTTTAGCTACAATTTTGTGTCCTGGAATAACTATTTTCGGATTAGTAGAAGCTTTTTTTGTTGACATTGTCCATATACTCGTTGAAACACGATAAATGGGATACTTGAAAGTTGAATATTAAGATAAAATTCAAGATTTGCTGAAGAGCCAAGAAAACCACATGTGCTTAGCCTGCCATCTTGTTGCCTCCCTTGTTGCCCTCAGTAAAGGCAGCCAATCAGCGTGAAGTGCTTACATTTCATAATGAGGTTGCCAGTTCCACTTCAAGCCCGCAGAGTTATCTATAGAAAACTAAATGCTGTATGGTCCGAGAGGTTTTTATAGCGGTCTTCTCACGCAACCCTGTTGTTACGAAGGAGACGTGCAGATCCATTTGCAGGTTTTTATTAAAAGAATAGTAAACAGGCATGGGTCAATAACAGCAAACAGTAATGGCAGTGGCAAACCAGAATCAGAGTCGTGGTACAGTTGAAGTTCGAGGCAGGCGGCAGGCAAGGGATATCCGTGATACAGGCAAGGGTCGAGGCAGGCAGCAGACAGAAAACGTAATCCAGTAAACAATCCGAGTAACAGGGCAGGCAGCAAACAATCAGAAAACAAGGAACAGATTAGGGTAATAACAGATATCCAAAACCAGGTAGAACGCTCAGAAATGTAAAAGGGAATACAAGACTTCACCCCGATACACAGTTTAACATGAGCTTATATACAAAGTCCTTGATGGATAATGTTTTGCAGGTGTGTAATGAGGAGGAGTGGTCAGCCCCAGGTATGAGGGGCTGCTGGGAAATGTAGTCCAATAAACAGTTCAGGTGACAGTTCCCACTAATGGCCAGAAGGGGGCGGTGTGGGAACCTCGACGTAACACCTGTCAACTTGAGATATTGTGGGGAATTTCCATTATAATTTTAAACAGATCCAAGAGGCCCCTTTACACTAACATGAGATTTGTTTATACATTAAATCATAAGACTCGCTTACATACGCAATGAAAGATCCCGGTGGCCCACAAAGAGCCTGGTGGCCCACATAATAAATGGTAAATAGAACTTGGTAAACCAATTTGTACATGATTCCTTGATACTTTGGTTAACCCTGCTGTTGTGTTCGTTTTGGCTATACACTCATAGTGTTCCCGGTCACTTTTGACCCGGATCATTTTATTCCATTATAAAACCACAATAATATATATATTATCAGCTTATTTTGTATTAGATCTTTTTATCAACTTCAGCTCTTGGAGAACATTGAGTTTTGAACTTATATTTGCTGTGTATGTCCTGCAGGCCTCATTTACCTGAGAACATACCACTTTTTTAGAGAAAAAAAACATTTTATAGATATTATTTTGACTATAACAAATACTAAGATGAAATCTTTTGTACCATTTATTACTGAGTATTTACTGAAATTTTTACCAAAGTCACTGTCAGCTTCCTTTCCTGCAGTTCGTCTCCGTGCCTCTAGAGGTCCCCCTGTACTCCCCTCTGCCTCTGTTCTTCCTTGTGTGTCTTTGTTTGCATTATTGGCTCCACCTGTAGTCTCGATTTTAGTATTTACCTCACCTGTGTCCTGATTAATATCATTTGCCTCACCTGTGCCTTGTTTTCTTTTGTGTATTTAGTTGCGTTTGTTCCCCTGGTTCCCCACTTGGTTTTTGCACGTTGTGGCCGTTACTGCCCATTTGCCCAAGTGCTTCCCTGTCTCGAGAGAGGATTCTCTAGCCTGCTCGATCTTTTGTTTTTTGTCTTTGTTATTTTTCTCCCCTCGTGGAGTTGTTTTGTTTCTTTGTTATTTATATTCCTTGAACAGAGAAGACCCTAAGTTGTTTATTATAATAAAAAACCTTATTTACTTGGAACCTTGCTTGAAGAGTTTCTCTTGGTCTAACACCGCCTCCTCTGTGGCTCAGTGGTAGAGCATAGGATTGTCACACCAGAGACCCAAGTCCGAGTCCCGATCGTGACAGTCACTTTTTTTAAATCAGTTATATTTTCTAAATTGTGGCACAAAATCACAACTTTTGTGTTCCCGGTCAAAACTGACCGGTATGATTTATTTATTGAAAACAAAAACACAAATGCAAACAGGAAAAACTTAACTATATTACAAAAGTAAAGCTTGAAACATACATTGTATGAACATATTTACAATGTCTCGTTTAGCTTTGAAAACACAGTGCCATAGTGTCTGTCCTAATGCCCTAGTGCTCTCACAAGCATTTTGGGCAATATACTGAGGTCATTGCATGTTTTTTGCAAATTTATTTACCACATCTGTGGCACAAAAAGCTTGTTTTTTTTTTTTATCCTTTGGTGCACACAGTTGGCACCTTTTTCTTTTGCCTTCTCTGCTTGGTGTGGATATTGCTGCTGTTGCTTGCATGTTTCTCATCAATGCAGCAGAGGATGGTGTTCGTGGAGGATGTTGCCGACCATGAATGAAGGGCTCCACCAATTTTTTGCCAAGTTCTTCAAGGAACAGTCTCCTCTTGTAATTTTTGCCCTCCTGCCAGCCTGGATTGATCTCCCTCCAAACGACGAAGGCATTGTAGGCTGACACATCAATGATATTAAAAAACACCACCATGGGCCAACATGCTGTCATTCTTTTGCAGGAGTATGTCCCAGTAACCTACAAAAGTGCAATGATCAGTAAATAACATTGAGTGCATACAATTAATATTTCATGTCTTGCAAAGTAACATGAAACGTTTCACAAGAAGTACTGTTAATAAATAAGCACATCTAAAACATATTGACATTAACTGACTCCATTTTATTCATAAACTAAAAAAAAGTGTGCCTTTTTTATCTTATTTTATTTATATCTGGCAATACATTTACATGAGATTTGAAATAAAAAATGTTACATACCTTATCAAGGTTATCAACACCCCCTTTAGTCCTGTTGTAATGCCTGGTACTCACAGCCGCATCCCTGTGCAGGGTTGTCATCAGAAGCACATTCTTATTTTTCTTTGGAGTATAGGAAACAAGAGTGTGTGTGTCAGTAAAGGCAAATCTGGAGGAAAAGCGCTCCCTGTCCTTGGTTGTCAGAAAAGCTGGAGGCAACTCAGGCTTGTTTTTTCTAATTGTTCCGACCATGGTCAGTTTTTTTTGGAGCAGCTCTTGACACGGGGCATAGTTGGTGAAAAAATTATCACAGATAATGTTGTGTCCTTTTAGCCCTGCTGTCATTTCTAGGACCCCCCTATACCCCTGATTTTTCTCAGAAATACCATCCAGGTTTGCCAGTGTACACTTGCATGTTCCAGGCATAACTTGTCTTCGCATCACATGCTGCCCATATCTTAATACCATACTTAGATGGTTTGTTTGGCATATACTGCTTAAATGGGCACCGTCTCCTAAAACCGACGAGTGATCATCAACAGTGATGTCAGGACCTGGTTTGTAAATGAGTGGCAGGCGCGCCACCCATTTCTGCCAAACTTCCCTGATCGCTGCGAGCTTGTCATGTTGACAGCGGGCTGCTCTTGTGTGGCGGTCATCAAAGCGAATCACATGTGACAGGATATGGAAGGTCTGCAAAGACATTGTAGCACGAAAAATTGCCCGACCAGTGTCCGCATTCCATAAGCTGAACGCAGATTCGTTCCACACAAAATCAGCACACCCATGTAGGCTTCAATATTCACGGGGTCTACCTCCTTCCAGGCATCTCCATAAACCCTTCTCCCCTCCAGGTTTGTCATGTTCGTGACAATAGTTGAAAACAGGACTTGATGTCATCCACCCGGGATATGGCATATCGTGTTGGCCCTGGGGTCATCCTGATGGCATTTTCACTTGGAAGCCGACCTCTGCTCTTAGGTGGGGATGACATCCAGGAAAAATTCCCATTTTTGGACTGTAAGGAGACCACTTCAGAGTCTTCTTCCTCATCAGTGTCAGAGTCTTCTTCCTCTGGGTTGTACTCTGTGTCATCCTCAACCTCTGACACTTCCTCCTCACTGTCAACCTGGCTTCTTTCCTCCGGATCACTGTCATGGTCAAATATGATGATGTTAATACCCCATATTAACCTCTTTTGGGTAATATGGGATATTAACCCAAAAGAGGTGAAGGAAAGGAGACTAAATTATCGTACTATTTCTAAATCGTCCTAAAATGAAAGAACTTCATTTCAAAATAATGAATGACGTATACCCATCTAAAGATTTCCTTATATCAAAATTTGATTATGGAGAGAATTCTTGTGAATTTTGTAAAACTCACATTGAAACCACAGAGCATATTTTTTTTACTGTAACCACTCAAAACGTTTTTGGTCCCAGTTGTACAGTAAATTGTCATGTATCATTATGTGTGTAAATCCTCTTGAATATAAACAAGTTAAGTTTGGTGTACTTAAGAAAGTCGCCCTGTTGGCTTGCTTGCAGGGAGTCTGCTGACACTATCTTAGATAATTTACCATAATTTGCTGTCTAAAAAACTATATAGAATTTCTATATTTTACATATAACTGCATATGTCTAGCATTCCATATAATATTTTATTTCTCTTTTCTGTATCCTTTGATGTTTTTCACTGTCATTTGTACAGCTGCTTTGTAACAATGTACCATTGTGAAAGCGCTTTATAAATAAACTTGAACTTGAAAGATTACTCACAGCACTTTTTGATTATAGATTATAGAATTTGCTTAATACTTTATTCATAAATTCCGGTTTCTGTTTTCATAACATCTGTATTTAATTTATTACTGTTTATATTATAATTTGCAATTGTGTCTGCCCTTTGAGAATTGCAAGTGATTGATATTGTTTGTTATTGCCCATTTTGTGTGTAAACTTGTTATTGCTTAATAAAAAAAACCGACCAACTTTTTACTGCTACGTGGTGATGAGAAGTTCAAATCATTTTACCGACTCGGTTCTTTAAGTCTTTGTTCAGCAAAATGAGCGAATCTTTTTTCGAGTCATTTCGTTCATTTTAGCAAAATATAATTAAAATGTTGCGTGTTACTTCCCTAACACATCTACTACTTACGCAACGTTGATTACACTACAAACAAGACAAAACTAATGCTATAAGAGACAGAAAACATTAATTTATTGTTTACCTGGATCTTTAGTCTGCGATTAGCTCATCT